>JAWWLZ010000034.1:14764003-14776245 GCA_035041345.1 Poliocrania exsul
CTGCTCCAGCCTCAGCTCAAGAGGTAGTGGTGGACAGCTGGACCACACTGTGGATGGAGCAAAGCCAAGAGGTCCAAATCCTTCCTGAGCTTTCTGCACTAATTGTCCTGGAATCATCATGGAATGGTTTGGGTTGGAAGGGACCTTAAAGCCCACCCAGTGCCACCCCCTGCCATGGGCAGGGACACCTCCCACTATCCCAGGGTGCTCCAAGCCCTGTCCAACCTGTCCTTGGACACTTCCAGGGCTGGGGCAGCCACAGCTTCTCTGGGCAACCTGTGCCAGGGCCTGCCCTGAGTCCTGCACCTTCTCCTCCCCCTGGGCACTTACGGGTCGAGCTTGTAGACGTACTGGCCCTCGGGCAGGCGCTCCTGCTGGTAGGTGAGGTTGTAGGCCAGCATGGTGCTGATCAGCTCTGCCAGCTGCTGCTTCTCCTTCTGGCTGTAGAGCTGAGTGTTCACCTGGGAGGGCAGGACAGCATCAGTGACCCAGAGTGACCTCTAAACACAGACACAGCCTGAAACACGGGGTTTGTGTCCATGTGAGGAAGGACAATTCATACCCAGAAGGTTCAGACGCACGCCCACCCCAGAGCAGGGACAGAGCCTCTGAGGGGTGCAGTGACCCAGGAGCTGGCAGGGGACTGTGACAGCTCCCCAAACCCTGCTCAGCCAGGCCCAGCCCAGGTGGACTCCAGGAGCCCTCCACACAGTTGGGTATCTCAGAGCCACACCCTCAGCTTCCCTCCAACTTTGCATCAGCTGCAGCATCAAACTGACCCCAAATGTGGGGCAGAAATCCCAGATGGCTCAGCCTGGATGTTCCCCAGCCCTCCCAGGGAGGTTTGCAGAGGGGACACATCACCCAGGCAGTGAGGGGGGCCAGGGGCACTCACAGGCCGCAGTCTGGGGGCGATGATGTCCAGCAGCAGGCACAGCACCTCCAGAACCAGCACCTGCTGCCCCGCGCGGCTCCGGGCGCTGGGCGCGATCCCCGACACCATGGACACCACGAGGTTCTGCATGTGGGTCAGCTTGGCCAGGGCCTGGGGCACAGGGCAGGGACAGCTCAGCCCGGTGCCCCAGGGGGCACAGAGCTGCCCCAGTGCCCCCTGGGCCTTGCCTCGTGCTGGCTGCTGGGGTAGGCCAGCCGGGGGACGGCGGTGGCCGCGAAGAGCAGGTGGAAGGCCACGGGCAGGAAGGGTGGGTAGCGCAGCAGCTGGAAGCTCTGCCCATGCAGCACGGCCCTGCCCAGCAGGTCAGAGAAGCAGAGCCACTCCAGGGCCTGGCACACCGAGCCCAGGCTGGAGTCTCGCACCCTCATGCTCAGGAAATTCTCGTACAGGCCCTGCAAGGAAGGGGGGGTGGGTTAAGCAGTTGGAGGGCGGTGGATGGTCCTGCCAGAGCATCGTGGGATTCTGAGCCTCCCACTGAGCTCAGCCCCAGCATGGCACAGAGGGAGGGGCCTGGCTCTCCCCATGGCTGCTCCTACCTGGGCAAGCTTGTCCTGCTCCCCTGAGGAGATGGCGAGGTGCAGGATGTGGTGGAAGCGCTGGGAGGAGGAGCTGAGGCCAGAGGGACCCCCAAAGTGTGCCAGGTCCTCATCACCCACCAGGAGCTGGGCTGGCAAGGAGGGGTCCATTCCTATCCTGTGCCTGAGGGCAGCCCAAAGGGAAGAGCTGAGCGTTCCCTGGTGCTGGAAGGACCAGCAGAGGAATATCTGGACCCTTGCAAACCCAATGCCAAATTACTGGGAACTAAGTGGAGTAGTCAAAAAGCATCTGGAATGGCTTTAAACTGACAGAGGGTGGGGTTAGCCTGGATATTAAAAAGAAGTTCTTCCCTGTGAGGGTGGGCAGGCCCTGACACAGGCTGCCCAGAAAAGCTGTGGCTGCCCCATCCCTGGGAGTGTCCAGCTTGGACAGGGATAGTGGAAAGTGTCCCTGCCCATGGCAGGGGGTGGGACTGAATGGGCTTTAAGGTCTTCCCAACTCAAACCATTCCAGGGTTCTATGACTGACACAAATCTGCTGAAGAAAGAGCTCTCCAGGACCTTTCAGGTTTCTCCACCCCAGACCTTGCAAGCAGATCATGGAGTCACAGAATGCTGCTCCAAGTTCCATCCAACCTGGCCTGGAACACTCCCAGGGGTGGGGCAGCCACAGCTCCTCTGGGCAGCCAGAGCACCACGAAGCAGCACACCCCAAGCACCCAGCACACACAACAAATCCCCTTTGTCACCTCTGGGCCCTTGGGAGCTGGAAGATCTCTTGCCAGATGGAGAAGAGCCCCTTGTTTTGATCCTTCAGGCCAATCCTCATTGTCTGCACCATGTGCATGTTCAGCTCCTTCTGCCCTCGGCCGTGCAGGAACTGCAACACGAGTGAGAGGCTGAGGGGAAGGGCACAGGGGGTGCCCACAGCTCTGGGGAGGGCAGGACACAGCAGCCCCTCCCTCTGCCTCATGCGTGGGGGTAAAACAGCACAGGAACAGGGTGGGTATTTTGGGGATCTGTCTAAGACAGATCTTGTTCCCCTCCATCCCCACCTGAGTCCAGAGCACCCCGTGTCCCCCAGGCCCCCCTGGTGTCCCCAGTACCTGCAGGGTGTTGATGCAGGAGCGGATGTCGTTCTCCGTCTTCTCACACAGGGCCAGCAGTGCCCCCATGTCCGCCCGCATTCCCTGCTGGAGGGCAATCTGTGGGAGCAGGAGAGGGGTCAGCAGGGAGGGATGGGCAGCCAGGGGCTCAGAGGGGCACCCAGCTGTGCCACACCTCGCTGAGTCGCTGGGCGAGCCGGGACGGAGCCGTCGGGGGGAAGTGCAGCAGGAAGGATTGCTGTCGGAGCGGGCGCAGCGCGGGCACGTACCTGGGGAGGGGAGCACAGGGCTGAGAGACCCCAGCAGGGCCAGGAATCCAGCCACTAACCATGGAACTGTTTAGGTTGAAAAAGATCATCCAGTCCAACCACTCCCCCAGCACTGCCAAGGCCACCACTAACCCATGTCCCCAAGTGCCACATCCACAGGGCTGTTAAATCCCTCCAGGGATGGGCAATCCACCCCTGCCCTGGACAGATCCTTCTGTGATGAACTTCTCCCAATATCCAACCTAAACCACCTTTGCTGCAACTTGAGGCTGTTCCCTCTCCTCCTGTCCCTTTTTCCCTGGGAGCAGAGCCTGACCCCTGCCTAGCTCCCTCCTCCTATCAGGGAATTGAGAGAGCAAGAAGGTCCCCTCTGGGCCTCCTTTTCTCCAGCTGAGCCCCCCCAGCTGCCTCAGCTGCTCCTGCTGCTCCAGACCCTTCCCCATTTCCATTCCCTTCTCTGGACACACTCCAGCCCCTCAATGTCCTTCATGTCATGAAGGGCCAGAACTGTCCCCAGGACTTGAGGTGCTTCACTCAAAGGGAGACACCACCAGCAGCCAGATCCTCCCTTGGGGCAGGGTCCCAGCTTTCTGTCCCCCCCAGACATCCAGGTGCCACTCACTGGTCGTTGCAGATGCAGATGATGGGCCTGAGCAACAACCCACCCTCACGCCGCCGCCTCCGGCCCACGCCGGCTGCTCCCTCTCCCTCCACATCCTTACGGTGGATGATGTTCAGCAGCACGTTGATAGATGCCTTGGGGAAAAAATCAAGGACAGGAGGGATGAGCTCTTGCTGTGGAGAGGCAAGAACCAGCTCTTGGCACAGGGATGAGCTGCTAACAGGGTGACAGTTAAGGGGTCTGTCCCTTAAGGGGTCTCACCGCGGGCGCGCCGTCGATCTCGTCGATGATCAGACAGTTGGGCTTCTCATCAGCCCCCAGCACCGACTTCATCTGCGTGGCAGCCTCGATGCGGGTCTTGAACACCTCAGGGCTGCGGTCGTCACTGCAAGGCAGGGAGTGCCAGGCCACTGCAGCATGGCATCACCTCCAGCACCAGCACCAGGGACCACCATGCCAGGGACACCATCCCCCAGGAACACCATCACTCCAGGGACACCATCACCCCCAGCATCACCCCTGCCATGGCACCCCCTGCAGCAGTCCTGTGCTGGCAGCTGGCAGGGCCTCACCTGGCGTTCATCTCCACGGCATTGTAGCCCGCGTGCCTGGCGATGACGTGGGCCAGTGTGGTCTTTCCCAAGCCAGGAGGGCCACAGAGCAGGGCCACCTGTGGCACAGAGGGCAGGTCAGCCCAGCAGGCAGCGGGAAGGGCTTCCTCCAGCTCCCACCAAGGAGGGGACAACCCTGCTCCTCACCCCACTGGCAGGATGAGGGGACAGCAGAACCACCACAGTAACGTCCTGTCCTGCTCACCTTATATTTGGGTCTCTTGTGCTGGTCCAGCTCAGCCTCCAGAATCTCCTCTGTGAGCTGGACCTTTGTTTTCCACTTATTTGGAGGCTCCTTGGGATGGCTGAAGGGGGGATGAGCTGCAGTGCTGAGCTTGCCCTTCTTCACAGCCTTGTCCTTCCCAAACACCACCGTGTCCCAGAGCTTGAGCCACTTCAGAAGGCAGCGGTTTGTGTACTGCAGGTGTGGGGGGAAAGCAGGAAAAATCCATGGAACCTCAGAAGGATGTGGCCCAGGACAGAGGAAGGCTCTCCTTCATGGCACAGCCTGCTCAGGGTTCCACCTGGCATCTCCTGGGACACCATGGAATGTTGCTGCCCTTCCCAGCTCAACCACCATCCCATGGGGAAACCCAGGATAAGTCATATCAGCCCCATCCCTGTTGTCCCTCCTCTGTCCTGGCTCAGCTCAGCATTTCTCAGCCTCTTCCTCCATTTCTAATTCTTTACAAAACTTCTAATATTCAAAAAAACCCTACAAAACAGCCCACAATTCCTGGGTAAAGTACTTTTTTGTCTTGTTTTGGTCATGTTTCAGTCTCTTTTGTCAGAAGATCCACAGCCTCCAGCACAAAAACTGCCATCCCAAGCCCTCCAGGACTCAGGACTGCTCCCAGGAAGGACCAGCATTTCCAAAGGCAACACCCTGATCCCAGAGCATCAGGAAAAGTTCTAGAGGTCCTAAACTCCCCCAGGCCCAGGCCTCCCCTTCTCCCAGCACCTCACATCATCACTGAGCAGCTCTATGTAGCGCCGGGGGGTGAACTTGTCCACCCAGAGGCAATGGGGGGCAGGTTCCTCCTCGGCGGCCAGATCTGTGTCCCCACCAGGCTCCAAGCTCTCAGCACTGGGCTCGCTCCCAAGGCAACTGCAAGAAAGAATTAACTTGCCCAAACCACCCAGGGAGTCAGGGAAGGGCTGGGAATTGCACCCAGATTTCCCAAACTGAGAGTGATGAGAGGAAAGAGGCTCCTCTGCTTGTAGGTCCCAAAAATCTGGACCTCATGGAGTATCTTGGGAGGCACATCTGGCAGGGTGGCAGGGATAGGATGGGGTTTCATCCCAACAACTATGGCAGGGATAGGAGGGGGTTTCATCCCAACAACTCACCTGTTTATGATCTCTGTCAGCTGCTGGGAGGCCTCTCGAACATGCCTGCGACGCTGGAGGGCAAAGAGAGCGACAGGGGGGTCAGGGACACCCCACTGAGCCATGGCTTGGGGAACAGGGACTTGGGAGCCAACCCTGTGGCTCCCAGGGGTGGCAGGGAAAGGTGGGAAGGTCGGTGTGAGATGTGGTACCTCTTCATCCACCTGCTCCTTCAGGTAGGAGAAAGGCACCCCCAGCAGGTGGAGTGGTCTCCGTGCATTCCAGCCCAGGGAATCCGGGAGCTGCGAGGACACCGCACAGACAACCCCTCCTGACCCAGCTGGACACCACAGAGGGGCAAACCCAACTGGGGATCCCTCCTCACCTCCACCCCTGTCCCGCAGGGATCGTCCCGCAGCACCAGGAAGACCCTGGTGCCCTGGGTGGATGTCACGTTGACATAATCCTCCAGCACGGGGGGTCTCCTGAGGACCCGCTGCTTCTCGGAGGGAGGGGTGGTCTGCAGGGGGGTCATCCCGCTCATCTCCAGGTGGTTCGAGCTGGGAACACCAAACTCCTTCAGCAGGGGTGAGGGAAAGGACCCCTGAACGCCCAGGTGGGGGTCAAGGGCTCTCTCATCCCTGCTCCACACGGGGATCAGAATGGCCAACCTGGAGCTCTGGGGGGCGGGAGGTGCCTCTGGGCCCCCAGCCCAGGGGCCATCAGGAGCCAGCTCATCGTCCGCACCAAAATCCAGCTTCTTCACGGCCTCCAGGCGCTGCCGCTTGGGCTTCGGGGCTGCGGGAGACCGGGGAGGGAGCGGAGAGGCCCCGCTGAGGGCGGGCGGTCCCGGGACACTCTGCGCGGCCCGGGCCGGGCTCGGCGGGGACGGGGCCGACCTACTGCGGGGCTCGGGCGGGGACGGGTGGGGGGCATCGCCCCGGGCCCGCTTCCCGGGCTGCGGGGAATCCGCGGGCGGCTCGGGCTCCTCCGGCGGCTCCCTCCTGCCCCGGAACCGGGAGAGTCTGGGCCCGGCGGGTGGGGACGGCTCATCTGCAAGCGGGGTTGGGTCACTCGTGAGCGGAGCGGAGCGGGCACCGCGGCCGCGCCAAGCACGGCGCTGCCCGCCCTCCCCTCCCCTCCCGCCGCCCGTGCCGGTGCCGGTGCCGGTGCCAGCACAGCGCCCACCTCCGAGCTCCGCCAGCACCTCCAGCTCCGCGGCGAAGCGCTCATAGAAGTCATCGCCCTCCTCGCCCGCCATGGGCCGCGTCCGCCCGCGCGCCGCCGGGGCCGCCGCTCATTGGCCACGGCTCGCCGCTCGGGGGAGGGGGCGGCGCTGATTGGACGCGACGCCCGCGGGGGCGGCGCTGATTGGACGCGACGCGCGGCCCGCGGCCGGCGGGGTGATGGAGGCGCCGTAGCCGCGCCCGGCCCGGCCTGGCCCGGCCCGACCACACCGAGGTGGGGCCGAGGAGTCGCGGGGCAGTGTCCGAGCGCCGGCCGGGGCTCTCCCAGCGTCCCCTGTGCCCGAGCTCGGCTCCAGCGGGCAGCGAGGGGAGGCCGATCCCCGCCGTCGGCATGGAGCGCTGCAGCCCCGCGCGGCCGCGGCACGCACAGGGTGACACTGGTGTGGCTGCGGACCGAGCAGGGTGACATCGGTGTGACACTGGTGAGGCTGCGGGGTGACATCAGTGTGGCTCTGGCACGCGCGGGGTGACAGCGGTGAGGCTGAGGGACCCTTGCTGGGTGACAGCAGTGGGGCTGAGGGACCCGAGCTGGGTGGCACTGGTGTGGCTGAGGGACCCATGCTGGGTGGCACTGGTGTGGCTGAGGGACCCGTGCTGGCTGGCACTGGTGTGGCTGAGGGACCTGAGCTGGGTGGCACTGGTGTGGCTGAGGGACCCGTGTGGGGTGACTCTGGTGCCACCCCGGCCGAGCAGGGGGGTGTCATTGTCGCTCTGGTCCCACGCAGTGTGCCACTGGTGCCACAGCAGCGCCGGTCCCTCTGCAGTGCCAGGGGGTCCCCACTCCAGGCCCTGCTCCCAGCCCACCCTGGCCACGTCCCCGTCACCGCCGGGCGCTGTCCCCTCCCTGTGCCACTCACCCCGCCGCGGAGGCTCCTCCTCTCACGCTGTCCCCGCGGCTCCCGCAGGCGCTGGCCATGGAGCCGGGCACCATCGACAACCTGTGCATCCTGTACCAGAGCTCCGACTTCATCGTGGTCAACAAGCACTGGGACCTGCGCATCGACAGCAAGATGTGGTACGAGACGCTGACGCTGCAGAGCCAGCTCAAGCACCGCTTCCCCGAGCTCGCCGACCCACACACCTACTACGGCTTCAGGTGAGCCTGGGCCGTGCCCTGGGCTGTGCCTGAGCTGTGCCCTGAGCTGGGGACACTCTGGGGATCCCTGGGATGCTCCTCCACTCCTGTGTCCTCGCCAGGTTCTGCCACCAGCTGGATTTCTCCACCAGTGGGGCCCTGTGTGTTGCCCTCAACAAGGCGGCGGCGGGAAGCGCCTACAGGTGTTTCAAGGAGCGGCTGGTGACCAAAGCCTACCTGGCCCTGGTGAGCCCACACTGCCAGCCCTGCTCTGGGCTGGCCTGCAGGGTGGGCTGGGCACCTCTGCTGGGAGGGAAGGCTCTGCGAGCTGGGGTTCAGCCTGCAGAAGGGAAGGCTCCAGAGGGACCTCAGAGCTCCTTCCAGTGCCTAAAAGGGCTCCAGGAATGCTGGAGAGGAAGTGTGGGCAAGGGCTTGGAGGGACAGAATAAGGTGGAATGGCTTTCCTTTGCCAGAGGGGAGGGTTAGATGGGATATTGAGTAGAAATTGTTTCCTGTGAAGGGGTGAGGCCCTGGCACAGGGTGCCCAAAGAAGCTGTGGCTGCCCCATTCCTGTTAAGTGTCCAAGGCCAGGCTGGACAAAGGGTTGGAATAATCTGGGCTACTGGAAGGTGTCTCTGCCCATAACAAGATCTGGAACTGGATAAGCTTTAAGGTCCCTTCCGATCCAAATCATTCCAGGATTCTACAATTCCATGAACTGTAGCTTGGCCTCTGCTTCTCACATTCAGCTGGCCACAGTCCTGTGCCACGTGCTCTAGGAAACCCAGAGGGGGTTGGACCAGACAACCCCACTGTGGTCTCTTCCCATCTTTCCCATTCTGAGATTCCATGATTCCTGTCATTGTGGGGTTGGTGAGGAGCACATGCCAGAGCTCAGTTTCAGGTCACCTTTCTGCCCCCAGGTGAGGGGCCACGTGAGCCAGAGCCGGATGACGATCCGCTACGCCATCGGGAAGAACACCACTGAGGGCATGACCCACATGATGTGCATCGAAGGCACAGAGGGTGAGGCCCCCCTTCCCTGCACTGCCCAGACCCCCAGGCCGTGCTGGGGATGACAACCCTCCTTTGGATCTCGTTGCAGGCTGTGAAAATCCCAAGCCTTGCCAGTCGGAGCTGATCGTGCTGGAGCACGGACTGTACAGCGGAGACCCCGTAACCAAAGTGCTGCTGCAGCCGCTCACAGGTGGGGTTGGGGCTGGGGCTGCAGCTCTGGGGGGTTCTGACATGGAAGCAGAGCCTGGAAAGGGCTGAGGGAAGCTGAGAACCACCAGGCTCAGGGGGCACAAGTGGTGCGTTGTCACCTGTCCCTGACCCTTCCACTGCTGCTGTCCCCAGGGCGCACCCACCAGCTGCGGGTCCACTGCAGCGCCGTCGGCCACCCCATCGTGGGGGACTTCACCTACAGCCTGCGCCAGGACAGCAGCCCCTACAGGATGATGCTCCACGCCTACTACCTGCGCATCCCCACCCGCACCGAGCTCATCGAGGTGTGCGCGCCCGACCCCTTCGTCCCCGCCATGGACGCCCACTGGGTGCCCCAGCGCGTCACCCACCGCCTGGATGACACCATCCAGGAGCTCAAGGCCAAGGTGACACAGCAGCAGCAGCAGCAGGAGGAGGAGCAGCAGAGCCAGGAGGCCACGAGTGGTGGTGGGGAGGAGGAGGAGGAGGCACAGAGCGAGGCTGGCAGCGCGGAGCCGGAGGAGCGGCGGGCACCGTGCCAGCAGTGGCTGGCAGAGTGGGCTCTGGAGTGAGCACGAGCTGCATCTCCAGCCCAGAGCTCCATCTTTGTCCCAGTGGGTCCCCACGGAGCCCAGCGCTGACTCCACACCTGCCCTTCCTGTGTGCCACTCCCTCACTCCCGAGGCTGGGATTAGGCAGATTTCAGCAGCGATTAGGGTGGGTTGGTTGTTTAATGTCCTTCATCCATCTGGCCACGGGATGCCTCTTTCCCAATTCTGGGCCTCAGCAGCAGAGTCAGTGTCATGTACCAGCTTAGAGTGACCCCAAAGCTTTCCATCCCTGTCCTGGGGCTTGGGCACAGCCAGGGCAGCACAAACACTGCCTTTGCCACGGGCATTTCCACAGACCCTCCGTGCGCTGACAGCCCCCCAGTTCTGGAGTGCTCCAGGTGTTTGGCCCATGGAGCTGGGCTGGGCACAGGAGAGGTCCCTGCCTGCCACCAAAGTGCTGCCCATCCATGCCTTGCACTCCCTTCATCCCTCTGCCCACCCATGGGGTTTTTAAAGGTTTGGTGAAGGTGAGTAAGTTGATACAAAGGGATTTTAAACTTTTTTCTATTTTTTAGGAGAGAATCTAGTCTTATAGGGGTTGTAAAATATGGGTGGTCTTGGAAATGAGGTATTTTTAGTATTTCTATGGTCGGAGAGCCAGCAACCCAAAGCTTTTTTAATGGAGTTTATTATTGCCTTTCCTGCTTTTATCCTGGGTGTGGGTGTAACCCCTGCTGAGATGGGTCAGAGGACAGAGCCTCTTGCTGCTTACCCAGATGAGTCCTATCTGGGTCCTGGTGTGGCTCCTGGCTGGCAGGTTTCCAGAGGCAGGTCCTTTGGACAGTTTGGGAAGGCTCTGGAGCAGTAGGAAATGGATGAAGCTGAAGGAAAGACCGAGGACTGCTGTGATGGCTCTGCTGGTGCTCAGCTTTGCAAGATTCCCAGAAGAGCTTCTCTGGAAGTGCCCTTGCTTTGCTGGCCATCCTGCTTTGCTTTCCCACCCTGCTCATCCTCTGCAGCCCTTGGAGGACATTTGGAAATGAGAACAGGACAGCTGGGGAGGGACAGAGGGGCTGGAGCCCACTGCACGCACAGCCCCCTCCCAGGGCCTTCAACACATCAGAGTTGTTGTCACCCCACCAGCCCTTTCCTGTGGAAAATGCACCTGATGGCTCTCACACAACTGAAATTCCACCCTGAGGGGCAATAAAACATCACAGCCCTCTTCTCCTGGGTGAACACACCCTGCAGGTCACCGAAATCCCGAGGGGAATTGCATCACCCCTCCCTTGTGTCCCTGGGTGCTGGGGGTGCAAGTTCACAGTCCTGCAGCACCTGGGTGGGGCCCTGTCACCCTGTGTTTGTGCCTTGGTGCCACCACTGCAGGGTGGGCATGGCTCTGGGCTGCCAGCCCTGGGCTCCTGAGCTGGTGGCAGAGGGCTCAGGGGGGTTTGGAGGAGCAGGAGACCCAACTCCTTCATCCCAAGGCCCGTCCCTGCCCATCCCACCTCCCGGGAGTGGCCGAGCAGGGAGAGGCAGCCCCGGCAGGTCCCAGAGCTGTGAATTATGGCCGTGAACGTGTTTGCCAAAGAATGAAGGTGGGTGACGTGCACGGGAGGTGCTGAAAAGTGCCAGGGGAGATTGGCAGCGTCACAGGTGGGACAGAACCTGCCCTTCCCTCAGGCCCTGCTGTGGGAACAGTCCCTGCTGGGGAATGTCTGGGATGGGGCTGGTGGTCACTGGGGTGGGACACGGGGACACTGGTGGGCCATCCTTGCTGGGGGCTGTGTCGAGCAGCCCCTGCACCCACAGCACCTTCAACCTTTGTGTGTTGCACTTTTACCCAACAGCACAGAAACCAGAGATAAACGTTTAGGTGTTTTCCTTACCCTGCAGAGAGTGTTTTCCAGGTGCCCTTCCCGGTGTCCCGTCCCGCTCTCTCCTCTCTGCCTGCACTGCCACGGGGCCCTTGGCTGTGTCTCCACTCGTGCTGGCTGTGTGTCGTGACGTTCTGTGACCTGTGTAGCTGCCCCTCTCTGTATTAAACGTGTCTCTGCCCTTCACCCCCTGTCTCTCAATCCAGCGCGGCCCCGGGGGCTTCCAGGAATGAGCCCGGACCGGCCCGGCGGGACCTGGCGGGGCTCCAGCCCGGCCCTGCTGTGTGAGCACAGCCCGGCGGTGTCAGCGCTCACCCTGCTGCAATTCCCTGCCTGGAACCACCGGGACGAGCGGCCCCGGAGCCCCCCCGGCTGTGGGAGCAGAGCCCACCGAGGATGGCGGGGGGGGAGGCAGCTGGGCAAGTGTGGGTGCCACATCCTGTGCCCTGCTCGTCCCTGCCAGCGCCAGCCACAGGGATTGACCCAAACCGAAGAGCAGGGGCAGGAGAAAAGCTCCTCATTTGGGAATGCTGCATCTACCCCTGGCAAGGAGATGGGGAGCAGCCCCTGAACAGGCAGGGGAACACTGGGAAAGCTGCTGTCACTGCTCATTTGTCGAGCACTCCAAGGGCTGGAACCAGCTGGGAGAGCTGGGAGGGGTCACCTGGAGAAGGCTCCAGAAAACCTTAGAGCCCCTTCCAGTGCCTAAAGGGGCTTCAAGAGACCTGGAGAGGGACTTTGGACAATGGGGAATGGCTTCCCACTGTCAGAGGGCAGAGTCAGGTGGGATATTGGGAAGGAATTCCTGGCTGGGAGGGTGGGCAGGCCCTGGCACAGGTGCCCAGAGAAGCTGTGGCT
>JAWWLZ010000034.1:14821661-14832976 GCA_035041345.1 Poliocrania exsul
TTTGTTCAGCTCTCACTTCCCCCATCCTGGTCCCCAGCACTGGAGTCATCCCAGTGCTGCTCCAGCGGGATTTCCTCGCTCTGAGCAGCTCCACGACCTCCTGCAGCACAGAAAAACACAACAACTCAGAGCCTTACTGGAAAATTAACATGAACTGTGGGATCATTCTGGCTTCTCTGGGCCAGGGGAGGTGCCAACACCCGAGGCTGGTGCATCCACATGAGCCTGCAGAGAGCTCAGACCCTGCGAGCAAACAGCACCACGTGCCAAGGGCTCTCCCTGCACGAGAAGAGCCCCAGTGCTGGCAAACACCAAACAGGCATTTTTTAAGGTGTAAATCTGTGTGGGCCATGTAAACCCTGCTCTTCCCAGCTGCCCAGGAAGGACAGTGTTTTGAAACAACAGCTGCTCTCAAGACAACAGTCTCCCTGTTCTCTCTGATGAATTCACACGAAACTGCTTCAAACCAGAGCTGGCCTTCCCCACGGGCAGGGAGGGAATGGCATCCACAGGGCTGGAGAGCAGCAGGCACAGCATTCCTGCCTGGGGAAGCAGAGTCCTCCTCATCAAGCTCAATTCTTCACTGTTTCAACACTAATTAATCCCTTCTGCAACACTCATGCAACGGTGGATCAGGAACATCAGGCACAACCTGGAGAGGAACAGGAGCCCCCGCACCAAAATCAGCTCTCCTCAGGTGGCCATTGCAGAATGACAGCAAAAAAGAACCACCACAACCGAAATCTAAGACCTTCAGGATCATCACTAAGCAGTTGGTATATTTTCAGCAAAGACAGCAAATAAATATAACCCCAAACTAACCCTCTGTGTAATTTTATAGCAAAAAGTCAGAATAAGATGCCCATATAGGAATTCACTGCTTGGAAACACTGACAAAAGGCTTTTTTCTTCAATTCTCTTGCATTTTTGAAGCTCAGGCTTTGATTGTCCAAGATTTTGAAGCCCTCAGTCTGCAGTTTAACTCGCCTGAAACTACAGAAGTTGCAAGTGCTTCTTTTTGAAGCCTTCAGGCTGCAGAGAGTAACTTTTCCTGCACATAATTCCAAAATAATTTAAGTGAGATCAGTGACATTACTTGGATATTCATCACTTTCCTCAAGGCCAGAATTTCCTCCTGACTCTCTGAGCAAACATGTGAGGAATATTTTCCAACAAAACATCATGAATTAAAACATACAACAATTAAAAATAGTTCTAGTGACAGCTCCCTGACACTGAGGAAGAATGTGTTGAGGGGGGAAAAAAGAAGATATTTAGCATTGTTGGCTGCCATTCAGACATTTCCAGCCACTCAAACCAATGAAACCAAACCCAAATGATATCTGGATTTCAGTTTGAGACACGTGATGCTGAGCAGTACCAATTAGGACACACAGGATAAGAGTCTTCCAGTGACAAAACTGGGCAAAACCCTTCCAAACCTCAGTTGCTCCAGTTCCAACCACGTCTAAAACTTGACCTCTGCATGAGCAGTTCATAAGGAGGAAAACTTGGGATATAATTCCCAAAGACACATGGGGATGGCTGTAAAAGAAAACCGGGATCTTGGAGTAAATAGAATTATTCCCCCACAGCAGAATTCAGTGAACTGAGCACCACTGACATCCAGACAGGCTGTCCAAGCTGCTCGTTCCAGCACAAACACACCTTTGATCTCTGTGGCAACGCTCCCACTGCCTGCAGAGCCAGCCCCACATTCAGCAATCCCCACTGCCTGCAGAGCCAGCCCCACATCCAGCCCCTTCCCAGGCAATCCCCACTGCCTGCAGAGCCAGCCCCACATCCAGCCCCTTCCCAGGCAATCCACACTGACATTTGGAGTTCTTATCCACTAGGAAAACAAAACCTCCCCCCAAAGCCTGTTCAAAGTGCAAAGGTGTGAGACCTGAGCAAAACAGGACTCGATCATGAGATTTCCCCTTAAGAAAACGAACACTAGAGGTCAATCTAACAACTTGTCCCGGAAATATATATCCCTGGAATAAAACATTACAGACTTCTGCACACTGTACACCTCTAACTACATCCAGACTTGCTGACTTGGCAACAGGCTTCATATCTAACAAGGGTTTCTTCTATTCTGAATTTGTTCTTGTCGTGCTCCACATTAGTATTTCCTCTCTGGAGCTTGTCCATGTGATCACTGTCCCAATCCATGGGGCTCGCTGAGGCCCTGAACTTCCCAGTTACGGAATAAAAGGGGAAATGGGCATTTGCATGTGCAAGTGCTGGAGGCCAAATGTGTCCCTGCTGGAGCTCTGCTGCAGCCAGGAGAGTTCCATTATGGGCTGAGTGTAGGGGCAGAGGAGCAGATGGAAACCTCTCCAGCTCAGGATCCCATATCTCATGCATAAATCATGGAAGGGTTTGGGTTGGAAGGGATATTAAAGATCATCCAGTTACAAACCTCCTGCCATGGGCAAGAGAACCTTCTGCTATCCCAGGCTGCTCCAACCCCTGTCCAGCCTGGCCTTGGTCACTTTGAGGGATGGGGCAGCCACAAATCCGTGGTTCCAAAGAGGCAGCAGGAAACTGGGCTGGGATGTAAGTGATGGGCTTGTGACTTCCAGCCTTCAAGACTGATGCCCTTCCAAAGTGTCTCCCATCTAACAGCAACAAGGTGACCTCATTACCTCACGCTTTCCTCACTGCAGTTTTTACACTCAGATCCTGGAGGAACTCATGGCTACAAACTCCCATGAGCTATTTATGCATGACACAAAATAGTCTTTGGCTGAGATTTTTAGCTTTATCATTCTTTAACACCCAGTTATCCAATTTCAGTGAGTTTGTTCCTCCTCCTTCCCTGCTCCTAACACTAGAAATAAGACTTGCCATCCTGCTACAGCCTCCCCATTGCCACCTTGTGCAGCAAAGCTTCAGTTCCCCTTTTGAAGGCTCCTGACTCAGTGGAGACAAGAAAAGAGCACAGGCTTTGCCAATAGGGAGGTTGCCTGCACTGGGGAGCCAAGGGGGACTCAAGGCACAAAATCAAGGCAGAGAAAAGAGCAGCTCCAGCAAAGAGTGTGTTTAAGCACAGACCTTCTCGCAGGGAGTCACCGGGACGGCCGGTGTGCCTCTCCCTGAGCACGTGTGAGTGCTCTGCTGGAGCCAGGCCAGGAGCGGGTCCGGGTGGGATCGCGGAGCACCGAGCGCCGCCGCCGAGTGACACCGATTCACACGCGGCTCCCCTGCCAACCCCGGCCCGCAGGAGTGTTGGGAGCGAGCAGCCAGAGCACAGCTCCAGATGGCAGCGCCAGCTCCTCACTCAGCAGCTCTCCTGCTGCCAGCTCCGCGCTGCAAACGGCCCGGCACAGCTGAAACGTTCCAGCTCAACCTTCGTGTTACAATTACCTCGAAAAAACTGCCAGAGAAAGTCCTGAAAATTCTACCCCAGGAGTTTCTTCCTGCCTTGTATGACCAATGAGGTCCTGGCTGTGGCCAGAGGTGCTCCCACAGGGCAGCACCCAAGGTGACTCCCAAAGGGTGCCCAATTTTAGTGCCCAGCTCCTCGGAGCCCTGGCACATCCTAAGGCTGCCACAGAGCTGGTGGAGTAGCAGGAAAAGCCTCCTCTGCTCCTCTTCAGGCAGCCTGACCCTAACACAGAGCTCAGGCTTGTGCAGGGACACATCCCTGAACCCTTCCCAGATAATGCAGGCACAGGAGACATTTAGGAGGGGTATGAGCATGGCTGGGACAGCAGTGGGTGCCTTGTGGCCCTGCTGTGGGTTAACAGCCTCTCTTCAAGACAGTCAAAACAGGGCAGAGCTGAACAGGAATCCTCCCTTCTCAAACCTCTTGATGCCTCACCTCGGTAGTTTTTCTTCTATTAAAATGCACAAGGGAAGATGCAATCCCTCAGCCACAGGGGCTGCCCTTCCCAGTGCCACCATTCATCCCCATCCACCTAGGAGTGATGCCACCAGAGGTTCTTCCCAAGGACTGACAGCAGCAACCACAGCAAGGAACCCCCTGCTACAGCAGAGACACGGTGCAGGACCCCTGTCAGCCCCAATGCCAACTGTGCCAACCATAAGAACCCTCCAAGACCTGCCTGAGACCCTCAGCACCACAAGGATCCCACAGCAGAGGCAGCAACTCTCCATCCAGGGACCCAGAGGCATCCCATGTTCTCTCCATCCTTCACCATCCCCTCTTCCAAGGGGTCACACATGCAATTACTAAAAGAGCTGACATTTTGCCAAGGTCTCCAAAGGCCAAGCAGAGCACTTGGAAGATGTATCTGCCCAAGGATGGGCAGGAGTTGATGGGGAGTGTGGCCATCCCATCCCTCACCAGCACCAGCTGCTCCCACCATTTCCAGCAGCCCTCGGTGCCATCAACCTCCTCACAGGGTGTGGGCACATGGCAATGGCAGCAGTGACACCAGAGGGGTGGAAGGCACAGCAGCACCCGAAGTGACATGGCCTTAACCCAGGCAGGACCAGACTCAATCCCAGGCTCACAGGGAGCCCACTTTCAGCCTATAGAACTTTTCAGCCTCCTGCAGCCCCAGACACAGTTCCTGCCAAATCAATATCTGTGCCTTCCTGCTAAATAACTGTGCCAGTGGGATGTTCATGGTGCACAGTGCTTGTGCTGTCAAGGCTTCTTTTTTTTTATCCCCCAACAAAGCAAACTCCTTCATTTTCCTCCCCCTTCCCCCCACAAGCCTCCCCAAATGCACAAAATGGGCTCCAGACCCACCTCCTACGAGGAAATGAGAACCAGCCCCGGAGGATCACCCAGCAAGAAGCCTCTGTTGGGAGATCTGACGCCTCTTCAAAGGCGGGGGAGCAAATGTGCTCCTACCTCCGCTGCTTTATGGGGAACGGCTGCGTGGGCCACGCGGGGAACGCTTAAACGCTACCAGAGGGAAGGGGACGGAGCCCCCGCTGCCTGCACCCAACAGCCCCGCTCCCTGGGACAGTTTGTTTTCATATCCTTAGCTCTGTATTGCGTTTTGAAGGAAAACAAACGACCTGGAGAGTGCAGCACATGCTGTGGAGGATCTGGGAAAATAAACCCTGGTGTGGCAGCGCCGGGACGGGCCGAGGGCAGGTGGGATGTGCCATGGGGGCTCTTGAACTGCACGTGCCAGGCTGGGGCAGTGTTCCTACAAGGAAGGGGATGGGGGAAAGCAGGTGGCTTGCCTGTGCTGGTGGGACACAGCCCATATCACCTCAGCTGGAGGCAGGAGCAAAGCCAGAGCCGTGGGCAGCCAACCTGGCACCCGGGAAAGGCAGGAGCAAGGCTTGATTAAGTGAGGGGCACAGCCCAGGAGTGTTTCCTTCCTCCCTGTGCTGAATAATTCTGGGTGTAAATTGTTCCAAGTTACATCTGTTTGGTTTTAGTTTCTGCTCATGTCCCAGGGTTATTTATGCTTTTGAAATATAGCAGTAGGCACGTGTGTAGTGCTGTGCTCATGAAATACAGCCCATGGCATTTATCGATCAGAGCAGTAAATAATTCCAACAAGCACAACTCCTCCGAGAGAGCAGGGGACATGGACAAGGCTGCCCATCTGCCAGGGCCCTCCCTGGGCTGCCAGGACCCCACAAGGCTGACAGAGTCACTCCTGAAATGCTCTTTTCCATCTAAAATGAAGCCAAGAAAGCCAGTGCAGCTCCCAGGTGGGTCCTGGTGGCAGCTGTGCCCTGAGCTGGCACAGGGTTCCCAGTCAGGGCAGGCAGTGCTGCAGGGGCATCCCTGGGGACATGGGATGCTCCCAATCCATGCCCTGCAAGGCAGCGACAGCCCAAAAAGCAACCACTCAACTGCATCCAAACTGGAGCAGAGGCACCCAAGGGACACCCTGGGAACTGCATCCCCACAGCACCACACTCCAGGACAGCCAGGAGGCCATGGCTTGAAGCAAAAGCTCTCTGCAAGGATCTTTTTTGGTTTGGTTGAGGAGAAGACAGCACTACTAACAGCCCTCTATAAACACTTGCTCAATTAGCATGGGTAATGTCTGTGGAATTTTTTCAATGCCTGAATTCTTGTGGGTTTTTTTCCAGGGAGAAGGACACAGGGGACTCTACATGATGCTGTCCATACAGAACTGGTATTTCCCTGGAAGCCCTTCCTGTCCTGCAGCAAACAGAGACCTGGGAAAGCCAAGCACAAGGCTGGATGGATTTAGTGTTGCTACACTGGGGCTCATTTATCTTTGCTCTGGGGTGCATGGACACCATCCTCAGGGACAGGAGCTTAACAAGCAGGGTGGGAGATCTGAACCAGATCTTGACCTGATCTCAGTCACACAGCTGTGCTGAACCAAACAAGGTTGATTTATGCCAGCAAGAAGCCAATCTCTGCTCAAATTCATGCCCTCTGCCACCAGCATTGTTGGAGCTGTCCATGCCAGGCAGAGCCCATCCCACTAACACCAGCTCTCCCAGCAGCCCAGAGCAGAGCCAGGATGTGGCATCAACATTGACTCCACCATGGGACACTCACTCCAAGAGACTGCACCCCTGACATGGGCCACCTGAAGGGCCTCAGGGTAAAATAAAGACCCTCAGAAGGGGCTGTGCTGCTACAAAAACTCCTCTGGGCTTCCCAGGGCTGCCCATCCCTGCAGGATGCTGTGCCTGGTTTTAGGAGACACCTCAGCACCACCTGGTACATGTGGGACTGCCCCAAGCAAAACTCACCGGCAACTCCCCCGGCTTTGCTGCCAAAATATCACTTCCCAGAGAAGATAATCTTGCATCAAACTCGTGTCCCTGCCATGAAATCAGTCTGGGAGAAGGTCCCTGGTCAGAGACCCCCATTGAAACACGACTGCAGTGGTGGGGGTGCTGCAGTAACCCCCCCGTGGTGCTGGGAGCTCCAGCCCTGCTGAGCCCAGTTCATCTTGGGGCAGCATTTCCAAGCAGGGTGGTGCCAGCACAGCACAAAGGGTGCTTTCAGCAGCCCTGCTGAGTTTTACCCTTGGGCAACCACCACAGGCCAAGGGCGTCTCACCAGGGGACAGCTCCTTCAGTTGAGCTGCTCACTGCCCCAGAGAGTCCAGGACACCCTGGAAACCTGGAATCCCCAGATCCAAGCAGCACAAGGTGTCAGACAGCCCTGCCTCCAGCCAAGCCCCCAGCTTTGCACACACTGACACTTTTTGCCTTCCCAGGGTCCCCCCAAATACCCTCTTGCTCCACAGCCACAGAGGGAGAAGGCAGCAGACAGCCACTGCCCTCCAGCTGAGCACCTGCTCCATCCCACCACCAAGGAACCTTTCCCAGCTCCCCACAGAGCTGCAACACCTTCCACCTCCTGCAGAACATCCCAACTCACTTCCAGGGCTGAGGGTACAAGTCAGTGCTGCAGGAGATGCTCCCCCTGCACCTGGAATCAGCAGGGTGGGGGGACCAGCACCCCCTGTGCTCCCCAGCACCCCCAGCCCTGCAGACACCAAGTGGAGCCACTTCACCTTGGCTCACTCCCCGTGTAGGAGCCGGTTGCCAAGTCCAGACTTGGATCTAGCAACAGACTTTTGTGCTTTGGCTCATGGATCCTGAAAACAAGAGCTTTAATCATTGCTTGCTTTTATGTGCTGAGAGCCAAAATTGCCTTGTTAAATACAGTAAGTGATCAGTACTCGCAGCAAAGAACATTTCAATGACTGCTTGTCCGGGTAATTATTCCAGGCTTGCCCCTCTTCCCCTCTTGAGAAAAATTACGGAATGTGGAAATTTTTGTGAAGCCTCTCCGGACTTGGAACGTTTTCTGCTGGTTATGGGCAGTGCTTCAGCCTGTGCCTGCCTTTTGCTGCCATCCCACGTGCCAAAGGGTGCTGGTCCCTGGGCAGGCTGCACCAGGGTCACATCCTGCACAGGTAGGTATGGGGTTCTACTCAGTCAAAATAACCCCAGCACCTCTCCTAAGGAAACAGCAATCTCTGCTGTGCCAGCCTTGGGGTGAGGGTGTCCTGCCCTGCCTGAGCTCAGCACATCAGCACAGAACAGCCAAGCCCAGAAAACCTGGATTTTAGGGGGTTTTGCCCCATTTCTCCCTGAGTTGCAGCCATGGATCTGTGCTTGGGCCCCCAGCTGTGCCATGGCCTCAGGCAGCAGCCTTTCTCTCCCAGCCCTCTCTAATATTCCACTATTAAAGTTGCCTTTTGGCTTTTATTATGATTCTTTCCAGAGATAAAAGAGCACTGTAGGAGCCGAGGGAGCCCCAGCACTAACCATGTCATTGGAGCTGACAGTGGGGAACCTCAGGCTGGGAGTGCTGTGGTGAGACCAGAGTGCACAGAAGAGGAGGAGGAGGAGGATGCTCAGCCATGCACCACCCAGCCCAGCTTTGGAGAACCAGGGCAGCAAACTGCAGGGATGGTGCCTGCTCTGGTGGTCAGTGGATCCTGTTCTAGAAAAGGGGGGGTTTTACCTTGGAACAGAACACTCCCAGCCAGGTTTGCATCACCTTCTCCTCAGCAGGAGGTTTCAGGCACCAATAAATCTCCCAGGGAAGCAGGGACAGGACCCCACAGCCAGTGGGCAGCTCCACTCTTATCTCCAAGAGGATTTTGTATGAGACAGCTCTGGCACTGCTGCCTGGGATGGAGGAAGGAAAGGTTCCAGGAGGATTTGGGTGAGCAGATAAAGCTTGAAAAGATGGGACAAATCCCCGAGTAGTTTCAGCATTAACACCTCTGTGCAGGTTTATGTGCAGAGAGTCTGTTCCCAGCTGGCAGGTGGGAAATGCTGTCGCTGTGAAGCTCATCCCTGCAGGTTTATCACAGTAGGAGAGACAGGGCAGATCCCTCAGCTCCAGTGGGTACCTGGGTGCCCCATGGCACCCCATCCCCTGTCCCAGCATCCCCCAGCTGCCAGACAGGAGCTCCTGCATTTCAGGAGCTTTGACCTCCCATGTTTGTCTCCAGATCTCCCCATGACCCACTGCCAAGGGCTGGTTCCAGGCATGGATTTCCACCCCAGAGCTGGATCAGGCTCTCCCAATCCAGAGTTTGCTGCCCCCTCCAGCACCCAGGGATGCCACCAGGGCACTTCCCCACCAGCTGCTCTGGGTGCTGCATTGAAGGTACTCGGGTGTTGCAGCCAGGTCAGAGGAATGACCACTCTCCCTGTGAGGGTGTTGGACTCCCTGTCCTCTCCACCCTGTTTTTCTGTCCCCATTTTTCAGCAGGGTGTGGGACTGGTCCCCCATGCACAGGGCTGGCAGGAAGGGAGTCATTCCCGAGGAGCATTGCTTTAAACCACTCCAATATGGCAAGGCAATGTTAACCAGCTGGGAAAGCTCTTTAAAGACCTTTAATTAAAGGCTGGCTGTTGCACAAGCCCCTTTCCCATCCCCACCAGAAGCCTTTCCCAGTTTCCCGGCCTCTCCCCCGCTGCCCTCCATCCCTCACACTTTCTTTCCCGCTGGCATCTGCCCGCAGTGTGCTGGGGGTGTCCTCCAGCAAGCAGCCCCTGCCGTCATATGGAAGTTTGAACTCACAGCAAAGTGAAAAAAAAAGGGGGGGAAAATTCCCTCCCAGTTGCTTTTCAGGCATGGCTGGAGCAGCAGCTCCTGCGTGGATGGGGCAGAGCTGGCCTGGCACTGGGAGCATCGGCTTCATCTGGCATGGGAAACTGGGAGCAATGGGGCTGCATCAGCCCCCCTAGCACTGATTCTCCCCTCTAACACTGCCCCTCATATCACTCAGTGCCCCACCCAGCCCCAAAGGCTGCAGCCACCCCCTCCTGCCCACTCCACGTGGCCCTGTCCCCTGGTGGTGCCACATCCCACATATCTCCCCCTACCCCATACCAATAGGGGGTTCAAGATTAGGGCCTGGGGTTCACCTCCTGCCAAGGGAATCTTGCCAGAAAGGCATCAATTTACTTTCCTAATGATATAAATTAATTAAGCAAGGCAACATGTTACTGTTTCCAATCAAGGAAAAAATTTGGCATTCTCTGCACACAACCCCACTGCTCCATCCCAAACACCACACTGGCCCTGCAGCCCCCAGAGCAGCAGGAGGGATGCCCCACACCCCTGGCGGTGGCACCCCCCTACCAGCCAGTGCCAGCTTCTGCTCCCTGAGCTGGGACAGCCTCTGCAGCCTCCAGAGCTCCAGGATCCCTGCAGGATCCCCCTCCCTCTCTCCCAGCTTTTATAGCCCCGGGGTGTTCCCACAGCAGGAGCCTCACCTGGGACTGTGGGGTGGGACAGGTGCAGCCACACAGAGAGCAGGGAGTGGGATTGGGAATGGGATTGGGAATGGGATTGGGAATGGGATTGGGAATGGGGACAGATGGGCATTTTCAGGGAAGAGCATGACTTCCCTGTTACAGGTTATAAACATTCCCAGAACACATCAAGCTGCAATGTGTGATCACAAACCAGCCCTGCTGCTCCCCATCTCCAGACCCATGCAAAAGGAGGGCAGTTTTAACTTCCTCCTGGTGGAGCTGCTTTTTTTTTTCTTTTCTGCCTATTTTTGTTCTTTCCCTTCTGTCCTCCTAAATTTGGTATAAAAGAAAAAGGAGTAAATAAAAATTTTGGAAAGCTCTTTCAGCCCTGTTCTTCCTGGCTTATGGAGTGGTTGGAAGGGAGGGAGGGGGAGCACAGGAACCACAATGCTTTGGAGAGCTGGGTTTTCAAAACAAAAATGGGGTTAGAAATGGAAACTTTGGTTAACAGATGGGGATGAAAACTGCATTTCATAGTTGGCTGCAGAGCTGGATCTCCATCACCCTCTTGCTCTGACACTTCCCCCATTTAACCTGGCACTCCAGAGACATTTTTCCAGCACCATCAGCACAGGGGGTCTTGTCATCATGCCCTGAGCCAGCAGATGTGGGAGCACAGACTCTTCTGTCCCAGAAAACATCAGCACAGCTCAGCATCACCGTGTTCCAACTTTATTTCCAGAAGTTCTGAGCAGGAAGATCCAGCACGGACACCTGTCCCTGAGCCTCTGGGGGAGCTCCCTGGGGTGTGTCAGAGCCATTGCTGACCCCACAGCACCCCCTGCTCAGGGACCACAGGGCTCAGAGCTCCATCACCTTGACCAGGAGATCCTGGTTGTGCTGCTTCCCAGCAGGATCATGGAAGGCTTTCAGCCTGTATTGCCCTATGAGCCCATGGCCTGTTATCAGGGAAAGAGCTTCCAAACGAGCTTCACCAAAGAACCCACAACAGAGAGGCACTTGGGATGGGATCCCTGCTGGGCTGGTGAAGGGAACACACCTGACCCAGAAGATAAATTCTTCCCTATGAGGGTGGGCAGGCCCTGGCACAGGTGCCCAGAGAAGCTGTGGCTGCCCCATCCCTGGGAGTG
>JAWWLZ010000034.1:14833076-14844589 GCA_035041345.1 Poliocrania exsul
GGGCTTGGAGCACCCTGGGCTGGTGGGAGGTGTCCCTGCCCATGGCAGGGGTGGCACTGGATGGGCTTTAATGTCCCCTCCAACCCAAACCATTCCAGGACTCCATGACCCTGGAGAATGAAATATCATGGTGGAGAACACCAACTCTTTGAAATTCACCAAGGACAGCACGACTGGGACATGGGGGCCGTCACCATCCTGGACTGAACCACTTTGGAAGCAACAGAAACGCCACAAACCTGAGGAGGACACAAGTCTGTGTTGGCTCTTCAGAGCCCAGAGATTCCGGCCCCTTCCTACCAAAGCTGCTTTTATTGTCTTGATCTAATGAAGTGCAGACTTCACCTGGACAGACCCATAAGTGGCTCCTCTCGGAGGCAATGAATACAAATACTTGACCTCATGAGCTGCGGGGCAGCAATTAGTTTAAGCAGGGGGTTTGTGTAACACTTCAAAAGTCTTAATCCGTGCGGTCAGCCCTGGCACGGTATTTGCCAGAACCTATTGAGTGGTCTTAATGAGTCTGCAAAGCAAGCTTTCAATACATTTTGGGTCGCTTCAGATGCTTTAAATGGCATAGTCTATATGGTATTGTGCGGCTTTAGAAAGGGCCGGGCTTTAAAAAAGTATGGCTCCCTTTCACAGGGCAGACAGAAACCATCTTTCGAGCCGGGACCCTGAACGCTTTGCATATCAATATGGCTGGGGCTGAATGCGGTCACTGAGCTGAGAAATAGGATCACTATCAGCGTTTCCAGGCTTTCACAGGCACTTGGGAAACTTTAAAGCCCTTCGTGGAGAATAATTTGGTCGAATGTCGTGGCTGGAAACAAAACCTAAACAAGCAGAGCGCAGTCCATCATGCGGAGCTGCCAGCGCGGTGACAAGGGGCTCCAGCGGCTGCGACATCCCACCCCCGGCGGGGCAGTGCCCGGGGACCCGCACCGGGCACGGGGTGCTCAGCCCATCCCACCCCCGGCGGGGCAGTGCCCAGGGGGACACGGCCGGGGGACCCGCACCGGGCACGGGGTGCTGAGCCCATCCTACCCCCGGCGGGGCAGTGCCCAGGGACCCGCACCGGGCACGGGGTGCTGAGCCCATCCCACCCCCGGCGGGGCAGTGCCCGGGGGACCCGCACCGGGCACGGGGTGCTGAGCCCATCTCAGCAATGGCCACACCGCTCGGAGGGCTCTGAGTCTTCAACCAGCAGAAAACCAGTCCTGACTTCATCTCTTCTCACTGTTCTTTGATGATATCCCAGTTTATACTGGTCGTAAAGCCGCCAGGCTGTGGCGCAGCACTGGTGGCACCTGTGTTGGTGCGCGGTGCCCCCGACACCTGCAGGGACTGTCACCGCGATGCCCCGTTCCCTACAAACAGGCAGCTGTTGGCATTTAGCTCTGCCAGCACGTTAAGCCCGTCCCTGCACGTCGCTTGTCCTGGGGCTGAGCAGGAACCCCAACTCCGGCCCGGAGCATCGGGACAGAAAATACCCCGTCACTCCCAGGGGCACCACGGAGGTGCCAGCAGGGGGGATGTGGGAGTGGGGACACATGTGAGGGCTAAAGCACAACGTGTGGGTGTCACACCCCCCCGGAGCTGGGAGGAAAGGGGATGGGGATGGTTGTGCAGCCCAGGAGAAGCGGGACCTGCTGCCTCCATCACCCCCAGGCAGCAGCAGCGAGGAGGGGAGGGGAGGGAGGGGAGGGGAGGGGCGGGCAGGGCAGGGGAGGGCAGGGCAGGGGAGGCACCTGGGCAGGATGGGCAGCTCTGGGGTGCTGCTTTGGGATGCTGCACGATGGAAGAAACCACAGCCAAAGCATATTTGCAAACAATGCAGGGCCTGAGGGCCCTTCAAAACACATAATTAGCTCATTAAAGAGACAAATACAAGTCACTAATAAGATATTAGAGGTTAATTAAATGTTTTCCCCATCTTTAATTAAGGGAAAACTAGTTAGTACAGATTAAACTAATTTCTGCAGTCTCCTGTGCTGACCCTCCATGGCTGCAGATTTGGAAATCTATTGAGATTATTGAATGGAAGGGCAGGGGTTGGGGGTTTTGTCTGCTCTGCTCGGGTGGATTGTGGAGAAGCAGGAATTTTCATCCCAAGGGTGAGGAACACCCTGCTCTGCCAGCTGGGTTACTCGTGGAACACAGGAAGGGATGGGATACACAACCCCCTCTCCCTGCCCCCAGACCTGGCATTTATTCAAAACTACTGCTGTTAATTGTCTTCTTAACTAGGAAATTCTTACAGACCATTTGCCATCTATGAAACATCTCCCATGCTCAGGGTCTGCTGCCTCACCCACCACCCCCTGGCCATCAGAGCCTGTGTCAGCACTGCAACTTGGCTTAGCAAAATCCCACTGGTCACCCACCCCAGAGGCCAACTGGTTTCCAAAGGTTTTATTATGGGTGGTGGGTCCATCAACCTCACACTCACACCCCCCAACCCCACACTCACACCCCCCAATCCCACACTCACACCCCCCAACCCCACACTCACGTCCCACTCACCACCCAGAATGGTCCTGGTTAATACAGATTTGCAAGACTTATATGGAAGAATATTTAATCTGGTCAGGGAGGGGAGAGGGCTCATCTGTGGTTTTATTTTTTAAATACTTCTCTCTACTCCAGAAAAGTCCATTTCTTGCCAGAAAAGGTCCGATATAAATTAGAATGAAGGGAGGAGGTTGCTGGTGGGGTGGCCACGAGCGTCCCTGGACCACAATGACCACGACCATCCCTGGACCACCATGGCCATGACCATCCCTGGACCACCATGGCCATGACCATCCCTGGACCCCAGCATCCATGAGCACCACAGTCCTGGCTCCAAACGCTGCCGGGCAGACCAGGTCCCAGTGTGGTGGTGTGCCCCATGGCTGGCTCAGTCCCACCCAAAGTCCTGCCCTGTCATCTGATAGAACTTCATGTTGAAGGGTCTGTAGAACTCGCGCAGTCGCTGCACCACCCGCGCGTCGATCCTGGGGTGCGGCCGCCCCTTGGACTTGCCCAGACAACGGGGTTTGCTGCCCTCCGGCTTCTTCAGGCAGGGGAAGCCCTTGGTCTCATTGAAGTAGAAATGTTTGTCTGTCACCACCCTCTGGAGCCCCAGGAAGTCCTGGACACGGCCCATCTCCCCGGCCGGGTCGCTGACGAGCCTCTCGCCGCTGACGAAGAGGAACTTGGAGAGGGGGAAGTACTGCAGCCAATTGTCCAGGTGCTTGGCGTAGATCCCGATCCGCACCGCGCTCCAGCTCGTGTCGATCAGGCCCGTGCTGACGTTCTTGAAGGCCAGGGCCTGGAAGCTGGGGATGGAGGGGTTCTTGGAGAGGGTCTGTGTGTAGTCTGAGATGGCCCTGGTGACCGGGTTCCGAACCACCACGATCAGCTTCGTGTCCCGGGACATGTTGTAGATGCGCCGTGGGGCCTCCTTGGTGACGAAGTAGCTGGGGGTCTTCTCCATGGTGATCTGCCCCTCCAGAGTCCGTGGCATCAGGCTCCTGGGGAGACAGGGACACAGTCACAGCTCAAGGCACAGATGATGCCACAGTGACCAGGAACAAGCCCCAAAACCTGGCCAGAAATGCTCAGGGGCTTCCCAGCAACAACCACTTCCCTCCTTTCCTCCTGCCAGGCAGGGACACGACCTTTTCACACCCCACTGGTCACATCCTCGTCTTCAAAATCCTTCCTAGGAGTCCCAGTGTCCCAGGCTCTCCTTTCTGATCCCCCTGTCTCAGTGTCCCCTTGGTCCCCTCCAGAGTCTGTCCCTGGGAAGGGACTCCCTGTCTCTCTGCCTCACCAGCAGCACAGTCCAGAGGGCACCTGCTTTTGGCCCCCCTTGGGGGTCCCCAACAACCCCCTTTCCAGTCCAGAAATCCCTCCTTTCCCAGGACGCTCCAGGACCCCCTACACACTTCTGGGGACAGGGCTGGTTTTCATCCCCAGCCCCCAGACAAATTTCATGTCCTGGAGGAGCTGACCCACCACGTGGGATTGCAAAGAGGAAAATCCCATCACAGGGGTGATGCCCAAGCAGTAGCTGCGGATGGAGATGCCCACCAAGGCTCCCTCCTCCTCTGCTTCCAGAGCTCGAGCAGTTAAGGCCAAAAAAAGACTGTTTCCTTTTTTTAAAAAAAAAAGGCAGAAACCCTCGGAGGGCCCAGCCATTGTGCCGGGGAAAATTCACTGCCCTGATTGTTCCCTCGTGCACTTTAATGAGGCATTAATTACCAGAGAAATTACCCAGCCGTGTCACCCTGTGTGACAGAACGGGTCCTCCCTGCCACCAGCACAGGCACCTGCCCCAGAGCCCTCCCCCAGGAACAATCACAGAATCCTGGAATGGTTTGGGAAGGCACCAACAGACCACCCAGTGCCACCCCTGCCATGGGCAGGGACACCTCCCACCAGCCCAGGGTGCTCCAAGCCCTGTCCAGCCTGGCCTTGGGCACCCCCAGGGATGGGGCAGCCACAGCTTCTCTGGGATCCCCATCCCACTCTCGGAGGGTTGTGCCCAGTGGGGAGTAGTTGGGGATGGGGTCAGGCCACACTCAGCCAAGGCTGTGCTGGGGGAAGTCAGGGCTCTGCCCAGCAGCATCTGTTCCTTATGTAACAGGAAAAGCTTGAGGTTTCTGGGATTCTTCCCCTGGATGCAGCAAAGAACACTTTATTGAAAGCACTTGTGAGTGGTGCTGGCCCTGCACAACTCCCTCCCCCACACAGGAGGCAAAAGCCACTCGTGGCCTCCCACACACACTTTTAGTTTTTAATTTTTGCACAATGCCAGTGTTTTAGAGCCCCTTCTTGTTCCCAGTGACCTCTCCTGGCAGCCTGGCAGGGGGATGCCCTTTGGGGGTCCATAAATCCTGGGGCAGCCAGGGGTGATTCCCCCATCCTTTCCAGCACCTTTTACCCCCAACCCAAATAACCCTCTCAGCAAATGTGGGCTTAGGACCTAAGCCAGTCCCCCTCCTCAGTGGGCAATAAAATGTTTATTGTCAGCAGCAACCCCTGGGGATGACATGTCTGGAGGTGCTGGAGAGTCCACGTTAAACCACAGCATTTCCTCAGCCTGTGCTCCAAACCCAGCTCTGACTGTGACTGGGAATTCATGGCCATGCTCAGCTTTGGGAAAACACCATGATTTGGGTGTGGTGCTGATGCCATCCCGGTGTTCCCAAGGACACAAACCAGAGAGGAGACCCCTGAGCTCCCTCTGCAACAGGGGGGCTCCAGGAACCCACCCAGTGCCAGCCCTGCCATGGGCAGGGACACCTCCCACCAGCCCAGGGTGCTCCAAGCCCTGTCCAGCCTGGCTTTGGACACTCCCAGGGCTGGGGCAGCCACAGCTGGAAAAGCTCTCTTACCCTTCTCTTCCTTCTTGCAGAGGGACAACAAGGGTCAGGCTGAGCCCCACAGTGCCAAGGGCATCCCTAAGGGGTCTGTGGGCAGAGGGACCCCCAGGACCCCGCTGACCCACACCCAGCAGTACCAGCACCTTCCCTGCACCCATCCTGCTGCCCAGGGCTTCTCAGCACACAGGACATGCACCTGCCGTAACTCATGCCATCCAAGGCTTAATTACCATGTAATTAACAGAGACTGTTTAATCAAACCCCACGTTGGGGCGGCTCAGTTTGCACAGGTACCACCAGAGCAGCGGCCCCTGTGCCTGTGATGGGCTGCAGAGACCCCCAAAGTGCCCCCCAGCAGGGACAGCTGGGACCAACATCCTGGGATCCTGGTGGGAACAGCAGCCCCCAAGACTTCATTGTGCACCATCTTCTCCTCCTCAGCAGCTCCATCACCCCCAGCTACTTGGGAGATAATTACACAATTTCCCATTATCATTAACTCCCTAATACTTTCCTCTAAATTACCCCAGTTAATTATTGATAACCCCAGCCTCCCTCCAGACCTGGCTTAAACTGGCGAAGAGCAGAGCGGGCTTTGTTATGCTCCACTTTAATGCAAACATTAGAAACTTTAATTAAATTTGCAGTTAATTCTTATTGACCTTAAGAGAGCGCCGTGGGAATGCCACGCAGTGCCTACAGGTACCTGGCACTGCAGTGGGGCAGCCCCAGCAGCCCTGGGAGGAGTTGGGATTTCCAGGGGGAGGGATAAACCCTTTTACCTTCCTATTAGGCTGGCAGAGTTTGATTTTTAATTAATCAAACAAGTGGCATTTGAGCAGCATCAGAGATGGGATTTCCTACGTGGAGATGTTCAACATGTGAAGTGTTTCCTCTGCTGAGGTAACACACAGTGAGTTACAGCAGATAAAGTGATTATAAAAATGCAGAAGTGCATTAAATGCTGAGTAACAGCCACAGCAGGCAGGGAAGCAAAGCAGACTTCAAAAACTGGGCCGACAGAACTTTGCAGAGTTAATTGGTTTGTGATCCTCAGCTCTGGATGATTTTGGTGCAGAGGGAGGAGAACTCCGCCCAGCCCCAGGCTGAGTGCCCAGGGATGCACCTCCCTGGGAAATAACTCTGGAGCCCAGAGCATCCCTGAGTTATCACCCATGGCAGGGAGAAAATTAATTCTATCTCAGCCCAAACCAGGACAGCCCACAATTCCTGCCCACTGAAATGCCAGGCAGAACCTTGGCATGGACACAGGTCCAACCTGTGCTGGGAGACCCCAAAGCCCAGAGTAACCACAAGGGTGATGGGGCCATCAGATCAGGGGGTGGGGGCTATGGGGTCAAGGCTTGCAGGTTCTGTGTTACCACCAAGAAGGAAAAGGGGAGGAAAAGCCCTTCTCTATTATTATTTTTAAAAATGTGCATTGACCAAAGAGCCCAGACAAAAGGAGTGAAAGGAGGGGATTTCTCCCGGGTGGGACATGGTTGAGAGCTTTCTGCAGGCCAAAGAAAGTGGCTCTTTCAAGGCACTAAGATGGGCCATGGGATGATGTGGGGCACAAAACCCCTGGGCAGGGGACACCCCGCGCCTCCAGGGGACCCCCTCCCTCCTGGGCAGGGTGACAGGGGCTCAGGGGGGACAGAATCGGTTTTGTGTAAATGTAAAACAGTTTGGAAGCGGGAGAGAGGGACAAGGCTTGGGACAGATTTATCCTCTCCCAGCAGACACCGGTACCACCCGGATCTGCATATGAATCGCCCCCCGGGCTTATCTGAGGCGAGGGACAAGGCTGCCTTTGTGCCCCCACGGCAGCTATGAAGTTGTTAAACTGGAACCAGTAATGGAAACCTGGAGATACCGGCCTTGTCCCGCCAGGCAGCTCGAATGGCAGCACCTTTGCTGGGAAGCAAGGTGTGAGAAAGCAGGGAGGGAGACAGGGCGTGGGGAGGGACGGCCCCAGCCCTGGATCCCTGCCCCAGGCTCTGCCAAGGCTCTGCCGCTGCTGGGGGGCACCCCAGACCCCATCTCCCCAAACCAGGGCGGGTGTGTGGGGGCTGCTGTGCTTGTACCCTCATCCCAGGCCACTCCAGGAGCTTCTCTGCCAGGAGGAAGCACTGGGACATCTGTGGAACCTCTGCAGGGCATGGGCAGCTAAACTGGGAAGGCTGAGCTGGGGAGGATGAACTGGGAGGGAAGGCTGAGCACACAAGGGTGAACTGGGAGGGAAGGCTGAGCTGGGGAGGATGAACTGGGAGGGAAGGCTGAGCTGGGGAGGATGAACTGGGAGGGAAGGCTGAGCTGGGGAGGATGAACTGGGAGAGAAGGCTGAGTGTGGAAGGATGAACTGGGGTGCAAGGATGAACTGGGAGGGAAGGCTGAGCTGGGAGGGAAGGCTGCACTCCCCGAACTGCCCGGCAGCAAATTATCCCCTGTCCCTTCCTCTCTCATTACTGTGCCATTCCCCCTCTCCTTCCCCACTGCCCCTCGGAGGAGGCAGCGGGTCCTGCCAGTGCCCCCCAGCCCTCAGAGCCCCCCTGGCATTCCCCATCCCCGAGCTGCCTCCATTATTTTTGATTCTTTCACCAATTCAAAAATGTGCAAATGAGGCCACGGCTTCCCAATCAGGCCTGGCCGGGAGCTAATTGGCTTTAAGCAGGGACCCTGAATATGCTAATGAGGCAGTAACAAGGCTGTGATGCGGCTGGAAGGGGAGCCAAGCCCTGGGCTCCACCACGGGCTGACTGAGACACGTCAATTAACAAGGAAGATCATTTATTAATGCTCCCTTGCACCCCCCTGCCCTTTGCTCCTAATTACAGTTGGATACATGAAACATGGGGGAGGTTTGCATGGCCCTGCCCCCAGCTGGGGCACCTGGGCAGCCCCCAGAGCCTGCTCTGCTCCCCACCCCATCAAACCAGAGACCAGAGCTCACGACCACGGCTGGGGGGTCTCCAGCCAGCAGAGAGGACCCCAGAGCTCTCCCACCACCAGCCCACGGGGGGCTGGGCCCCTGGACTGGGATTCAGGTGGAGACAGGCTCAGAGGAGGAGAGAACTGCGCTGGACTGGGTGTGCTGCCAGCCTGGGTTGCCTCCCAGAGGGTCCAAGCCCCCCAGACCCTTCCTGAGGGGTTTCCTCACTGACTGTAATGGGGGTCTGGGGGCTCTGGGAAGGGCCACGAGCCAAGGAGTTTGTGTTTGACGTGGCATCAAGATGTGGGAGATGTGGAGGGAGGGAAAGGGGAGAAGCTGCAGCCAACATTTGCATTTCTAATGGAGTGGCTGCTTTCACCAGTCACTGACACCCAGTTATTAACCCCCACAAGAACTGGGGCCATCAGGGAAACCAGGTCTGCTCTGCCAATCTACAGAGTCCCTCAGAGCTCTGTGTCCCCTCAAGTTCCTTGGCAGGAAGGGACAAAAAAGGCTGTGCCCTCCCCAACCCCACACACCTCCATCCTGCTCCCCTCGGCCCCCTGGCACTTCCAGCCCCATCCTGCCCACATGGATGGCCAGAGGCTGCAATTCTGGGCAGCTCCAGGCCCTGAAGGTTTTTCCCTGCATGGTTATTCCAGCAGGGGTGTCACAGCCAACAGACTCTGGTGAATGCACATCATGGCCTGGGATTATGGAGAGCAGGAGTCAGCCTTGACAAGGACACGGCTCCTTCCCTGCTCCAGTGCTGGAGAAGAGGCTGCTTGGCCTCAGCATCCAGGGGGTTCAGAGATAGTCCCTCCTCACCATCCTCCAGTGTGGGGCTCACCCCAAAAATCCGACCAGCTGCCTGTGCCAGGGACCCCTCACAGTCAGCACTGCTGAGATCCCCCCATGCCTGTGCCAAAGGTGGTGGCCCTGGGCCATGGCACAAAGCCATGGCCACCCTGGCACTGCTGCTCAGTGAAGGGGTCTGAAAAGAGCACCCTGGCATGGCTGCTCACTGATGGAGTCATCACCTACAGCTTCAGAAATGAGCCCTGGTCACCCCACAGTCCATGGGGGCAATTCCTGCCTCCAGAGCTCACCCAGAGAGGGAACAGCAGCAGGAGGGGCTGCCCCAGTGGCTGAAAGGGGATCTGAAGCAAAACCACCCCCGTGCTGAACAACATCTCTCTTTGAAGAACCATTAGTGAAAAAGCAGCTGAACCCACTGCTTGGGTTAAAACAGGTTGGGAAAAGGAACTGCTCCATGAATCCCCAGCAGCCTTTCAGAAAATGGGGGCTGCCCAGACACCGCAGGGCACTGGGGTGCCCAGACACCCTTCAGGAAGCAGGGGCTGGCACGTGCCCGGCCGGGGTGGGACGCTGGGCTGGCGCTGGCGATGCTGTGGGCACACCCAGCCTCTGTCCCTCCGGAATGGAGCGCGTCTGTGTGGCAGCAATTAGAGCTGCTCTTCCCCCGCCCGGCTCCCCGGGGAGCCTTTGCCGGCCGGGCCGGGCGCGGGGACAGCCTGGGGCAGGTGTCCTGCCTGTGACCCGGGGCAATCGAGGGCTCTGATCTCGCGGTGACCCTTCCCAGCAGCGCCTGTGTAGCCGCGCTCAAACAGCTTGCAGATGAAGGAGCAACAGACTGGAGATGATTTATTCAGGAATTAAAGGTTCAGTACCCCTTTTAAAGGCTGCGCCTCGGCACTGTCAGCCTTCATTGCACACAATTAAAGGGGTTTGCTGGCCCGGCCCCCGCCCTCCTGCCTTCCAGGGGAAGGAAATCAAACAAAACCAGCCCCCCCTGCCAAGCCCCGGCCCGGGGGGTGGAACTATTAAAGGACTTGGGAACTCGGAGCAGGAGTGGCCCTGGGTTCAGGCTGGGGAGCTGGTCCAGCCCCTTTCTCTGCCAGGGCACAGCTCGGGATGGGGATGCAGCACTCGAGCTGGTCCCCACCAGCAGGGAGGAATGCTCAGGGCTGAGGGGGTTCTCTTGGCTGCCGTGGCATCGCTGCAAAGCCTGTTCCTGCAGCTGGGGCTTGGAGAAATGCGCCTGGACCCCATCCCTTCTCCTGCTCGTTCCCCCTCCTCTTTATTCCTCCTCCTCTTTAGCACCTCCGGGCTCGGAGCAGGGAAGGAGCCGCTCACCTGTGACCTCACATGGGCAGAGTTCAAACAAGGGCTGGAATTTCCCTCTCACAGCGGAGAGGGGAGATCAGGATGAAAACGGGCCTCATCCCGATTTTCTTCTCCCCTTCCAGGCTGTGGGAACTGCGGTGCCTGGGCGGGAGCGGCGCTCGCAGCAGGAATTCAATGAAAAGCTTCCTTCCTCTTAGGAAAAGAAAGGGGAGCAATCCGCTGGCAGCGGCGCCGTGATAATCCCTTTCCAAGGCAGTAAATTTGCCTGCAGCTCCCCCGGAAAGTAATCCGGTGGATTATTGCACCTTTCGGCACCGCCAGCCCTTGCACACGCTCTGCCCTCCGCAGGCATCCTGTGCCTTCTGACCTGACCTGCTGTCTGAGCGCCCAAACCCAAATTCCCCTCCCCTGCACCCCCTGCGGGCAGGTTTGATCCCCCGCTAGCTGCGATCGAGCCTTGGGCGCTCCAATCCATCAGGAAAAATGGCTCTTGGGGGCTGTGCAGCCCCGGGTGGGGAGGGGAGGCGAGGGGAGGGCACCCCCCGCCCCCGACTGTCCCAGCGCACCCTCTGAGCTGATGGGTGTGACACGATGGACACACACTCGGGCCATTCCAGCGATTTTTTATGGACCGGTTGTTCCCAGTTTGAACGCTCCAACCAAGCTGGTCAGATGCACAAATCCTTTGCTGTTAAATAATAATAAAAAAAAAATCCCTGAGACAACTTTAAATATGTCTGAAGTCTTTGTTTTCAATTACAAATTAAGAAAAATACACAGGCTGGTTTCCACTAAATTATTCCCTTGCAGCAACGGGCTGGTTGTTCCCTGTTTCCCACCTAAATGGAGGAGAGCACAGGAAGGGCTTAAAAAGGTCACAAAAATCACTTTTTTTCAAGGTTTAAAGTTACAGGGGGAGCAGAAATGGAAATTCTTCCACTTCCCAGTGTTTGAGCAAAAAGAAAAGGAAGGGGCTTTAAAACTCATCCAGTGCCACCCCTGCCATGGGCAGGGACACCTCCCACCAGCCCAGGGTGCTCCAAGCCCTGTCCAACCTG
>JAWWLZ010000034.1:14874954-14904370 GCA_035041345.1 Poliocrania exsul
CCACCACCCCCCCCAGCAGGACCCACCACCCCGGGGCTCTTGTGAACACCCCGCGGTCATTTTAACCCCAGCTCTCTGGCATCGTTAAGAACACACGTGTGGGTCGGGGCTCCCCTCTGGGGTAACATCTGGGGGATATTCAGCCCGGCCACCACGGGCTGCAGCCCCCGCCCCTCCCGGCTCGGGATGGGTCACATCTGAGCGCGGAGCCGCTTGATGTGGAGTCATTAGCATCCCAGACTTCCAGCCCAATTACTTGACAGATGAAATCAAGATCCTTTGGCCTTATTGTTTGCATCTGGAGTGCTGCATCCGCACACACTCTGCCTCCTCCTCCTCCTCCTGCTCCCTGCCCACGGCAGTGCCAGCCTTGACTCTGTCTGGGTGTCCTTTACCTCAGCTTGGCATTTGGGAACGTATCAAACAAATTAGTGCCATCCAACAGCAATTATCCACAGCACCTTCAGAGAGCAGAAGATGCACCATTCCCGTGTGGTTCCCGCTGGTTTCCCTCCCACCAGCAGCTCCACAGGAGGTTTTACTCTCGTGGCGATCCCAAAGCAAAGCCCAGGTGGATCCCACCCCAACCTGTTTACAGCTCCAGCTTTGGCAGCCAAGCTGTTGCTATTTTACCGACTGATTTCACACAAAGGAACAATTATGCTTCGTTTCTACCCATTAACACATCGAGTTTGCTTTAGGAGTGGGGGAAAAAAACAGGAATTGCATCAGAAATATTTGAGGTGCTGAAGTCAGCAGGCAGGTGTTGGGGCCCGCAGCGTTCCAGCGCCAGCCCAAGCAGAAAGCTCCTAATCCCGGTGATTACGGCCCGTAAACAGGGCTGTGGGGATGGGCCTCACCCCGGGCAGCCCCTGGGTTGGGCTCAGCGCCGGAGCCCCGCCAGGAGCTGCTGGTTGTGGAGAGGAGGGTGATAATTCTCCCCACGTGTCTCCGCGGGGCTTTGCTCTGCTCGAGGAGCTGCTGAATCGCTGGGAAATGTGGACAAGGGGATCTCCAGAGGAACCCCCAGTTCTCCAGGGCCATCAGGGTCAGCCACGGGCACAGTGGGGATGGCCCTGGCTGCTGCAGGAGCATCCTCCGCAGGGCAGAGATTCTGGGGGCTTGTCTGGCACACAGGACGATGCCCATCATGCCCGGGGCAGCTCAGAGGCAGAGCGGGGATGAGGCAGTGCCCTGGGGCAGGCACCGAGCAGCAGGAGGAATTTGGGTTTCTTTTTTCCCCCCTAACCCATCTGTCCTTAATTTCTTTGGGGGTTTCACTCCAAATTCTTCAGATTCTACAGCAAATGCTTTGCAGTCCTCTCCTCTGGGCTGCTGCAACCGGAGCGGAGGGAAAGGAAAATCCCAGCCCTGCAAATGACCAACAATAACCCAGGCGTTTTTATTACCTGCCTTGGGCTGCTTGGTCACTTGTTGGGCCATCCCCGCCCTGTTCTGGGGGCTGGGCCAGCCCGTCCCTCGGTGCAGCAGCAGGGCACAATAGCTGTGGTGGCAGGGGACACCAGACCCTCTTCCAGCCCACATCTGTCCATCTCCACACGCTGCGCTCCGTCTGTGCCAAGGGCTGGACCGAGTCCTGCCCGGCAGGCACAGCCAAGGCCGCGCTCCTGCTCAGCATCCCTTCCCCTCCCGCAGCGCATCGTGCCAGGAGTCAGCTGCCCGCCTTGCCGGGGCTCTGCCGGGAGGTGTTTCCATTTCCTCTTATCATTTGTAGCAACAAATCGCTTGTTTTGCCCTAATTTTGCAATTACCAGTCGGTAGCTCTGGGCTACGGGCGAATGCAAATGTGGGGCTGGGGAGGCGGCCGGCCCTGGGGGGTGACGTGCCCTGCAGTCGCTGCTAATTAGCCGCTAATTTTACAGACTCCTTTATGGTTTGCAGTCATTTAATCTTCCTCGTGGGCCGGAGCCCCGCGGGCAGAGCCCTCCCGGGCAGCACCAGCGCGGCTCAGCCGAGGGTCCCTCCCGGGCAGAGGGGGCGGCAGCGGAGCGGCCCCGGCCCAGCCCAGCCACATCCCGGGGGGTGCGGGCAGCCGTGCCAGGCGGTGCCATCCTGTGCGTGGGCTGCACAGGAGGGGTGGTCAACCTCCAGTGTTGCATCTTAGGAGCCATCCATTAAATGAGCTATTTTAATTAAGTGCAGTCTGGGTTATGCAGGAATGTCAGGAGAGATGATGGAAAACATTTCAGTGATTTTCTCAGCCCCCACCTGGCCCCACACACTTGGGCAAACTGGGACCCACAGAGCCTGCTCCCTCGGAGCCAGAATTCCCAGGAAAAGTGGACACCACCCCACTGTTGTCCCACTGCCCAGGGTTAGCTTGTCTGGATAGATGACAGGGAGCTCTGTGGTTCAGCATCCCAGCTCCCCACACCTGGACAGACAGACAGACATAGGACATGCCTGGGAGAGGCAGCACCTCCTGCCTGTGCTACAGCCCTGCCAGAGCCTCAGAGCTTCACCCACCAGAGCTAGCAGCTTAAATTAATCCGAGATTAACTAGTTTGAACCCTTCCCTTGAATCTGCTGCCTGTGAGATTGGTTTCCAAGCCCAGAGCAGTTGATTTCCAGCAGAGCTGTGGCGCTGCTGGCAGGAGCAGCCCTGGCCATAAAATCCCAGCCCTGCCTCAAGACGTCAGAGGGGAACAAAGATAGACTGTGATGCAGAGAAGATGCTCGAATTTAAAATAATCTCGGAGGAATGAGCACATCCCTGCAGGCACATGGCCGCAGCATCGCTCCCCAGTGGAGCTTTTCCTCCTCAAATAGACTCCACCAGGTTCCAGTCTTCATTTTCCATCTGATGCTGATGCAGTTCAAAATCCTTGGGTCCTCCCAGGTGCCCCAGGAAGTCCCTCACCTCATCCCAAACACACCAGGGCCTCGGAGGTGGCCCATGAGCACCCAGTCCCAGAGAAAATGTGGGCTTTGCAGAAATTCTTGGCAGTCTTCCCACAGCTTCCCCACTCCTGAAAGTAAAGGATCGGGCCACAACAGCCCCTCCATCTGAACTAAACCGAGCTCTATTTGCTGTTCATGCTAATTGAATTAGGTTAATTTGGGTCTGGATGATAAGCAGAGCCATCCCTTACAGTTCCTCCTTTATTATATTCAGTGTTCAGACAAACACTTTGCCAGTGTGTCCTCGGCTTCAAAGCGCAGGAATTTGGTCCTGGGCTGTTTTCATCCCACTCTGACAAGGCTGAGTGGGAATTCAGTGGGGTTTGGGGATTTGTGGTGTGGAAGTGCTGGTGAGTTCAATCCAAATGCTGGGTTTCCTGTTCCAGAGCTGGCAGTGCTGGGTGGTGATGGCAGAGGGTGGGACAGGGATGGGAGCAGCTTCTCCCCTCAGTCCATATCCCACATCTCTGCAGGGCAGGATCCAACCTCATCCTCTTGCAGGATCAGTCCCTGCAGTGCTGTGCCCTCTGTCTCCATCCCAGTGGGAGCACAGCAGGGAGGGAGGGAACAGCACCCACCCAAACGCTGGGGCAGCAAAGGGGTCCAGGCTGGGGCAGAGCCCTGTGAAGTGACAGGACAGAGGTTTCAGTTCCACCCATCGAGATCAACTTAATTCAAAAAGCCCAGGCAGGGACAAGCCCAGAGGGCCCTGCCAAGAGTCACACTCCCTATATCCAAGTGCACAAAAGCTGGACATGTAAGACATGAGGAAAGCACTGTCAGGGCAGGCCAGTGCCAGCCAGCAAATCTATTACAGTGGGAACATGAAATATTAATCACTGGTGCATAAAACAATAGGAAACCCCTGCCTTTTGGGGCAGCCATCCATCCTCACTCAGCAGGGAACATCAAGAGACACTAATTCCATGCAGGTTCTGCTTAAATATTTGCCTCTGCCTTAATGCTCACGCAAGAAGCATTTGCTTTGAAGTTGAAAATAGACTGTAAATGTCTTTTGTGTGAGATGAAACATGATAAGACATGAAACCAGGAGGCTAAACTGTAGTTAATCACGGTGGTTTTACAAGCAACAAATCATTATTGTAGACAGTAAAGTGTATTGTTTTAAAGCACAAGGCACGAGGATTATGGGGAGAGAGCCCTGGCCGGGCATCTCCTCCACCATGGGGGACTTGGGGTGGTCACAGGAGCAGCCACAGGGCTGGACCGAAGCTCACAGGGCTGGACTGGTGCTGAGAGGGATGTAATGATGCTGGTGCAGGGTTGGACTGGTGCTGACAGGGTTGGACCAGTGTTTCCAGGACTGGATCAGTGCTTGTGCAGAGCTGGACCAATACTGGGAGGGCTGGGATGATCCTGGCAGGGCTGGGATGGTGCTGGCACGAGGCTGGATGGATGCTCACAGTGCCAGGCCAATGCTGGCAAAGCTGGTCTGACGCTGGCACTGGACTGGGATGATGCTGGCACACCCAGAGCATCCTTCCCTGGTGGCCTCTGTCCCCAGAGCCACAGGGGTGATGAGTTTTGGGATGTTTCACCCAGCTCCACACTGGGGCATGGGGAGGGCAGGAGTGCTGTGGCATCCCCACGCTGGCACTGCCATTTCAGGGTCTGGCATTGCCATTTTAGGGTCTGGCATTGCCATTTTAGGGTCTGGCACCAGCTCCATCTGCACCCACGGCATGGGATAAGGTTCCCACCCTGGGCACAGTCTGGGGGACCAGTGCAGGGAAGTCAGCCTCGAAAATTTGGGATGCAGTTGGGATGGGGATGAAGCCCCTGGTGAACACAGCCCTTGGCACAGAATCACAGAACCTTTAAGAACATCCAGTCCTACCATCAACCAGCACCACTAAACCATGTCCTTAAGTGCCACATCCACACATTTTTTGAACACTCCCAGGGTTGGTGACTCCACCAGTGCCCTGGACAGCCTGTTCCAGTGTGTTACAACCCTTTCCATGAGCAAATGTTCCCAATATCCAACCTAACCCCCCATGTCACGTCCTGGTGCTGTCTGTGCCGAGCTCAGGACACGCCTGCACCAGGCTGGGACAGGGATTTCCCACATCAAAAATGAAGCTCCTGATTAGAAGTGATGCTCACTTGGAAGCGTGAGATCAGACCCCAAAGCAAGGTCTAAGTATGACTGATTAACAACTAAACCCTCACTAATTGCCTTAAAAAGTTGGATCTCAGCAGCCAGAAAAGGAAAAAAACACCCCAGATTAAAATTTTCCTCGGGCTGAATATTTTCCCGGCGTGTTCAGACTCGTTCTGAATGTTTCCAGTCATTATCTCCCTAATTAACACACACCATAAAGCAAAACCAAATTTCCCCACCTCGTGGCTCTGGGAGGTTCAGTCGGATTAACCAAACCCCAGGGAGGGATCAGCGAGTGCCCAGCGAGTGGCAGCTCAGGGGGGGAGTTGGCACAGGCAGGGCTGAAGTTATTGGTGACTGAAGTGGAATAAGCCTTTAATTTTCTCCAGCTGTAGCTGGAAGTGCCCTGGGACAGGTGAGATGGCTGGGATGGAGCGGGGAGGAGATGGAGAGGCATCTCCTGCCAACCCCCACATTGCAGGAAATCATGATGGGGTGGGATTTTTTTAATTGCCATCACGTTATTTTCTATAATTAACACAAACCCTGCATTTTCACAGCCCCAAAGGGAACCCAAATAAACCCTTTTAAGCAAACTGATGCTCCAGAGCCCATCACCAGGATGGGACCTTGGACAACTTGGGATAAAAACACTCATTTCCCAGGGCTGACTGTTCCAGAGCACCCCAGATCAGTTTGTGCTCCCTGTCCCAAGGGATATCCCAGTGTGTAACCCCAAAACCTGCTGCTTTGGGGTGTTGGGCTTTTGGAGTTTGGGCTTTGGACTCACCTGGGGTGCTCACATCCTCCTGCCCTTGCTGTGTCACCATGACTGGCACAGCTGGAGTGGGAAACACTGTGGATCAAAGGGTAAAATTAAATAAAATTCCACAAATATAAAGAAGGAGCCCCCACTGCGAGGCAGGGCAGGCACTGGGAACAGGAGTGAGAATTCCAGGGAGAAGCAGGAGGGGGAGCAGCCAGTGCTGACCCCAAGGAATGGTGGTAATTAGAGTTTCCCAGCGCCTCCGGGTCCTTTTCCTTTTCCTTGCATAACATAATTTCTGTAGGACTTGTCCTCTGTATGAGGAGAATTAATGGAACTCGGGGCAGGCTCTGGTTGCTGTGCCGGTGGCTGGAGCCATCCCGAGCAGGGGCAGGGGCAGGGGCAGGGGCAGGTCCTGTGCGTGGCACACGGAGAAAGAACGGCAAGATCCAAAAGGGAAGGTCAGCTGGAGGCTACGGGGGAGGAAATGAATGGGTTTGCAAACAACCAGGGAAGTTTGTGTCGGCCTGGAAACGTAATTCAATTGGTGTGTTAAAGCTGAGCTGCTCCCGACTAAGCAAAATCCCCTCGTTAAGGCCGAATTGTCATTAGAGTAATAATTGAATGAGGGGGGAGATGGCAGAGGGAATGTCCGGGCCATGGAGGGAGGGAAGAGAAGGGAAGAGCCAGTTCCTGAGTGCCCTGAGGAGGGTGAAGGAGCTGTGGGTGCGTGGGGTGGCTGAGGGTGATGGGGAGCTGGGATGGGATGGGATGGGATGGGATGGGATGGGATGGGATCTGGCCTGCAGGATTGCATCCTGAATTCTCAGCACCACGTGCTGTCCGGAGCTGTCCACTCTCAGGTCTTTCATATCCCTGCCAAAATGGGATGAGATGGAATATTCCCTGTAGAATCATCTCCTTCTTCCTCTGCACCATGAGCTGCCTGGAGCCCTCCAGCCTGAGGTCTTTAAAATGTTCCTGCAAAATCAGGTGGGATGGGATTTTCCCTGCAGGGTCACATCCTGCTTTTTCAGTACCAGGTGCTGCCTGGAGCATTCCACCCTCAGGTGTTTAAGAGCCCTGCTAAAATCCCATCTTCAGGCAGATTCCCAGGAAAATGTCCCATCTCTATTGGAACCGTCCTGAGGGGTTTTGGCTCCGGGTATTTTCCCTTCTTTAGCTGCGAGGGTGGCTGCACAGGATCCCACAGCAGCCTCCTCCTTCCCTCGCTGCGGCGCCCCGGGAAGGATTGGGAAAGGCACTGGCACCCTCCCGTGCCGCATCCACGAACTGCAGGGAGTGTGGAATCCCGGCTGGATCCCCCGTGCCACGAACTGCAGGGAGTGTGGAATCCCGGCTGGATCCCCCGTGCCAAGAGCTGCAGGGCAGACCAGAACTGGGAGGAATCTCTGCTGCCTCATCATCAGCATCTCAGGGGAAACCGCTCCCAAAATCCCTTCCTTCCACACACTCCTGGAGGTTGCCAGTCCAGTGGGAATCCTGGAATGGTTTGGGTTGGAAGGGACCTAAAGCCCATCCAGTTCCACTCCCTGCCATGGACAGGGACATTCCACTATCCCTGGTTGTTCCAAGCCCCATCCAAACACTTCCAAGGATGGGGCAGCCACAGCTCCTCTGGGCAAGCCACATCAGGGCCTCCCCACCCTCATAGGGAAGTTTCTCCCCAAGATCCCAGGATGAGTTGGTCAAAAAGCAGCTTGAGCCTTCAGGCTGGATCCTGGTGAGGAATTAGAGCTGGAGACTGAGCCAAGGTGACGACAGTGGAGGGAGACAAGGTGCTGGCTCCTCTGTTCCAGGGTGGACTTGACCCCCTTGGAGGAGGGAGCAGAGTCTGGCCAAGCCCAGCTCATCCCCAGGCTCCTGGTTTGCAGCTCCCATGGGGGGAAGAGCCCCTTGCAAGACAGAGAGGGATCTCACAGGCAGCTTTGTGCAGGGAAATTCTGATGAGACTCTGCTAAACCTCAGCTCCCTCTGCCCAGAAAATCCTGCCAGCCCAGCAGGAACCAAGAACACACTGAAACAAGCCCAAACCAGCTGCATTTGGGCCAAAGTGCTGCCAGGGGCGAAAAGGGAACATTCCCCAGTGTGGCTTCGACCCTGGGAATGCCCAGAGGCCTCCAGTGCATCAGCATCCCCCTTTCCCATGCAAAATATGGGAGAATGGGAGCAGATCCAGGGTAAGACCACCCCCCCCACACCTCCTGAGCCTCCCCATCCCTGCAGCCCCCAGCAGAGAGGCCCCAGGATGCCCTTCCCAGCGTGACTGACACTCCAACACAGTGAATCAGTGCTTTATTTCAGTATGGGAAGAGGTACAAGACCAGCAGTGAGCTCAAGGTAATGAACTGGTGTGTCAAGCTTTTACTGGTGCCCTCAGAACTGTGGGATTGAGGCAAAACACACGGAGAGAGACCCCTCCAATGTGTCCCTGAGTGCAGCTGCACCAGGAACGGCGCTGGCACCGCAGCCCCAACACCCCCCAGGGCAGCAAAAGCTTTTCCCATCTTCAAACATCCTTGTGCATTGATTCCAGAGCATTTGGTTTCTGGGACAGGGAGGGAAGGCCACGAATCAGATGCTGAATTAAGGAGAGGTCAGTGTGACAGCCCTTTGGAGCACTGAGGCAGCACAGAGGTGGTTCCTGAAGCCTGAGCTGTGCCAAGTGAGCCCAGTCCTGGCATTCTCTCCCACCAGGGCACAGCCAGGAGGAACCCGAGTGCCACTGGGATTTATTGCACAGTGAGAAATCTGCTGTAAGGCCAAGGCAGAACAGAGGACATGGATCTAGAACCGTCTCTGCTGTGTGCAAGGTGGGCAGAGGGGGAAAACACCTGGATGCTGCCCAGTGGGATCATCCAACATCCTTGCCCCAGCACCCTGGGAGGGTTTATATAGGGCAATTCATACCATGATCCCAGCCCAGAATAGCACCAGGGATTAACCCAGACCCTGACCCCGGCTAATCCACCGTGGCTCCCTGGCAGTGCCAGTGCAGGAGGAACTCTGGATTGCATCAGGGCCTGGCTGTGCTCTGGAGAGTGTCCTGGCTCGGCTGGAGTCAACAGCAAACCCTCCCCAGAGCTCAGCAAACAGGCACAGGCACTCCTTGGATGGACAAACCCCAAAGGACTCTGCTCCTGGCAGAGGGGAAGATGCTGGGGAGCACAGGTGGGGAAGGGTGGGGAAAATGAAGAGCTGTGGGGTTTGTATCACCCCAGTCCCTGTGAAACACCCTCAGGTCACACAACCCTCCACCCAGCACACAGAGCTTCAGCAACCCCATTTTCCCCTCACCTCCCCCAGGTGCCTCCTGGGATCCCGAGTCAGAATAGACCAGAGAAACCAGGAGGGAACAGGGACAAGGAAATGAGGGGGAACCGTGACAAGGAAACCAGCAGGGAACTGAGACAGGGAAACCAGGAGCTTCCTTAGGGTTCCTCTTGCCAGGATGGTGCACCCCAAGGTGTGAAGGCAGGATCAGCCCAGGACAGAGTGCCAGGGGGAGCAGCTCGCTTACTTCTCCTTCAGGTCCTTGTCAGCTTTACCTAAAAGATGGGGAAGAACAATCAGGGCTTGTGTTTCTCTCTCCAGAACCACCAGCCCTTTTTATATGTGTGTTTTGCTACACAACATCTCACAACCATCAGTCCAACAAGCAGGACAGCACCTCGTGGCCAGGGATGCTGCCTAGAATTTGGCCTCCTGAGGCTTTTTTTTTTATTTGGAGGAATCAAACAGCAGGAAAACCATAATGGGAAGAAGCCCTGCCCTTCCCCACAGCCCTGCCCCCTTCCCACAGGGCTGCTGCAATATTCAGAACTTCCTTCCAGCACCTAAAGGGCCTGCAAGAGGCTGCAGAGGGACTTTTCACAAGGGCATGGAGTGGCAGGACCTGAGGGAATGGATTCAAATGGACAGGGCTTGGAGCAACCTGGGATGGTGGAAGGTGTCCCTGCCCATGGCAGGGGGTTGGAACTGGATGAGCTTTCAGGTCCCTTGCAATCCTAACCCTTCCATGATTCTGTAACTTCCCCAAGAAGCGACCAGCAAATCCACCACAGGAGCTCCCACCCTTCCCTTTGCACCCCCAGCAGAAACTCCCCAACACTGAGCTGCCCCTCGGATCCACAGAGCCCCTGTGGTCATATCCAGGAGCTCCAGTCCCACCCAGCAGCTCCAGTCCCACCCAGGAGCTCCAGTCCCATCCAGGAGCTCCAGTGCCACCCAGCAGCTCCAGTGCCACCCAGCAGCTCCAGTCCCACTCAGCAGCTCCAGTCCCACTCAGCAGCTCCAGTCCCAGCCAGCAGCTCCAGTCCCACCCAGCTCCAGCTGAGCACACTGAGATTGATTCAGGACTCCAAGGCAGCTCCTTGGCTTATCAGCACAGCCAGCCCTGCCCCGCTATCACAGCTCCCCAAAACAGCCCCGGGGGCGGAGCAGCCGCCAAGCCCAGCCCAGCCGGTACCTTTCGGGACGAACTTCAGCGAGCTACTGAATATTCAGAAGCGGGACTGGCCCCGCTTCGGGCCATCGTTGAGGAATTCGTGGCCCAGCCCGTTGCCGCACTTGCCGCAAGATACCTGGAAGAGCAAGGAGAGGGTTGGCAGCGCGGGGGCTCCCGGAGAACGGGCCCGCGGGGGGTTTGCTGCGCACCCCGAGGGGTCGGGAAGGGGCACCTTGAGCGCTCCCGGGCGCTCCTCGCGCTTGGCCACGCTGTCCCCGCGCAGAGTCTCGGTGAAGGCCGGCCAGGGCGAGGAGTGCTCGTACTTGGCGCGGCTGGAGAACAGCTCATGGCCACACTTGGCACACACGTAGATGCCTGCGGGGGAGGCACGGCGGGGGGACACGTGAGCGCGGGGACACGGGACACCCGCGGGGGACTTTGGCCGCGTGGGTCGGTGCCAGCGGCGGCTGCCGGACCCGCAGGGACCCCCAGCGCCAGGCAGGGCGTGGGGGCGGCAGAACCGCACTCCCCATTGGGGTTCCCGCAGCCCGAGGGGTCCCCGCAGCGATAGAATCCCCAGCCCCTCTCAGGACCCCCCTTACCATGGGAGGGCTCCCCCTCCCAATCGCGAGGATCCCCCAGCAGTGACCCCCGTGGGAGGACCCCCAGCTCGGTCCCCACGGGTGGAGGATGCTCCGCAGAAGGACACCCCCATCCTCAACCTCCCCCCAAAAACCACTCCCCCCGGCGGGTTCCGCCCCCCCGGGTGACCCCCCCGATCCCTCGTGCGGAGCCCCCCGGAGCCCCTCACCCGGCTGGAAATGGTCCTTGAACACCTCTCCGCCGAGGAAGGAGCAGAAGGACATGGCTGCGCCCGCCGCCCCGGGCCCGTTCCGCCCGCCCGGCCGCGCCCCTTCCGACAGCGCAGGGACACGGACACGCCCCGGACACGCCCCCCGCCCGCACCGGAGGGGGTCCCGGTACCGGAGGGGGGTCCCGGTACCGGGGGGGGGTCCTGTTACCGGGGGGTGTCCCGGTACACGGGGGGTACCCGCTCGCCCCCCCCCACACACCTTGCAGATCCCCGGTCCGGGTCCCCGGTGGTGCGGGGAGGACATGGGGGGAGCCCCGGCGGGCGCGGGGCGGAGCGCGGGGCGGAGCGCGGGACCGGCACACGGGGCTGCGGGTGCTCCGGCCCCGCACTGGGAACCCGCACCCGGCGCTGAGCATCCTCACCCGGCGCTGGGCACCGGCTCTCTGCCGCCGGTACCTCCGGCACCGCAACCGGCACCGGCTCCGGCCCTGCAATCCCGGCAGAGACATCAGTCCTTGGATCCCGGCACCAGGACCGGCCGGCCTCCATCAGCGCCGGCACCATCACTGGCACCGACACCGGCACCGTCACTGGCGCTGGCACCGGCACTGGCACTGACACCGTCTGTTCGTCCCCGGCACAGGGGCCGGTCCCCCTCCCGGCACGGGGACTGACCCCACTGTTCTCCTCCGCCGGCACTGGGGCCAGTCCGACTCCCCGGCATTGCTCGTCCTTCTCCATCACCGGGACCGACCGACCCTCCCCGGCCCCCCCTCCTGCCGCAGGTACCGGCGCTGCGGGGCCCGGGGCGGGCGGCGGGGCCCGGGCAGCCCCAGTTTCCCCAGCAGGGCGGTGGGTTGGTGGTGGTCGGGACTGGGGGGCACCCCAGGGCTCCAGGGATGGGTGCGGACACAGGCTCAGCGGGGACTCCCCGTCCCACCGCCCAGGGGGGGCAGAGCCGGAGGGATGCGGGCTCTGACCGGCCGCTCTGCGGGCGCGGGGGGTCGCGGAGAGGCGGAGGCAGCAGCTCGGCGTGTGCCAGGGTGAGGGCTTTGAAGGTGAACCTAGGCAGGTTCTGGAGGGGATGAGCTACTGCAGCTTCTTTCTCCTTCCAAAAATCAGCACCGCAAGTCCCTTCTTCCCTAGTTCATCCAAGAAACCTCGGATGAGTCCTCGGGCTTGGGCTCTCATGGACATGGCACAAGAGGAAAAATTTTGGCGCCCCTTGGGCACTAGCCGAGGTCTGTCCCCGCTGCCCTGCGGCCGCAGGGATGCGCTTGGATGGATCCCCAGCCCCTGATGCCAACGGACACATCCATGGGCCGGGAGCTCCCCGGGGGCTGCGGGACCCCCGCGAGGGGCCGGGGCCGGCGGGGCTCTGCCCGCTGGGTGCTGCCGCTTTGAATTAGGTCAGGCTTCATCTCGGGCCGGCTCAGCTCCCGCTCCAGCCCCGGGGATTGATGACTCGTGGCAGGAGCCTGGGCAGGGGGAGGAAGGGGCTCTGCCGCTGCCCCGCGGGGCACAGGGAGCCGGGAATGTGCCGTGTCACCGCTCTCCCAGCGGGTGATGCGACTGCTGAAAGCACCTCCCGTAAGATCCACCGAGATCAGAGGAGCGGGATGGCAGGAGAAGCTCCAGACAGACTCCAGAGCCCTGCACACCTTCGGGATTTCCAGCCGGTGGAAGGAGCTGCAGCAGCTGCCGGGACCGGGGTCTCGTCAGCACCATCCATCAATACCTGCTGCTCACCCAAATTCCCACAGTGAAGCTGTGCTGGTGCAAATGAGATCGATATGGGAACTGGCTGGATCCTTCCCCAGGGCTGAGAGCTCCCATGAGGGATGTGAAGGGAGAACAAGCAGAGAATGGGAATGGCTGAGATGTGGGAGCAAAGCAAAGTCCATGGAGAGGCAGGGCTGGGCTCAAGCCCTGGGATGCACAGGGTGGTGGAGAGGCTTTGGGAGTGGGTCCTGGGGCTGGCTGGCCCTCAGAATCCCTCTGGAGCCATTCCTGCAGTGCCAAAACCTGCCCAGCACCTGCCTCCCCCAGCAGCATGAAACCCACTCCAGTAACCCCCCTGAGAAGGAGCAATGAGATGTGGAAGGGGGAGCAGAGGACAGAGCTGGGACCCCACTCTGCCCAGGCCACTGCCCAAAGTGACATCCTGGGGCAGCAGCAGAGCCCAGCACTCCTTGCTCTCGGGATAACGTGGAGTGCTCCAGGGGCAGTGGCACAGCCACAGCAGCCGCTTCTGTCACAGGGGGTGTGGAGATAATTAGAGAGGGATTCCCAGCTCCTTTGGCTGGCTGAGGGAAGCCACTGCCACCCTAATTAACCTGAGGGCTGAGGGAAAGTAATGTTTCAATTAACTCTCCCTAATTTGACAACCAAAGCAAACACCGTGTGGGCAGTGCCCACCTGGGAGCAAGTGGGCACTGATGGGTTGGTGACCAGGGAGCATCTCCCTGTGCCATGCTGTGCCAGCTCCTGCTCCTGGGGCATGTGAAGGGAGGAGACACTCCAAGACACCAGCACAAGCTGGGCCACAGATTTTCTCTGTGCCATGTCAAATCCAAGCCCTGAACATGGACCAGAGCTGAGGGCAAGGAGCTGAATTTCAGAGCTGGAACCCAGCAGAGACATTTGCTGATGGTTGTGGCTTCAGTGTCTCCAATTGCACCAAGGGGGGGACACAGTCACTGGGCCTTGTGTCCCTGCCCTGCAGAGATGTCCTGGGCTGGATGTCCCAAGCACCTCTTCTCAATGGAACATCCAACACAGCACAGGTACCACCAGAGCTGTGGGAACACCCTCTGAGAGCTGTTTGCTGACATCTCCAAAGCCACTGCCATCCCCATCACCCCACCACCCATCTGGGCCCACCCAGCTGCCCCTAGAGCTCGGTGAAAGCACTTGGCAGGACCATCCTATCCAATTTATCCTGTAAAGACCAACAAGATTCCCCCTATCCTGCACAGCCACAGGCTGGGGACAAGCTCTGGGTTAGGAGGTGGGTTTGTGCTGGGGCACTTCTGCACTCATTATTTGCTCTCTGAAGCCTGAGCCAGCAGCAAAACCTCCCCTGGGGCTCCTCGGTGTGTCCCCTCTGTGCTGGGGTGCTGGTGGTCCAGCCCTGGTGCCCCCACCCCCCAGCACCCCATCCCCAGAGGTGGCAGTTGCAGCAGCGTGGCCGTCCCTGCTAGAGGAGAACTCCCCTACAAGCCCAGGCTATTCTTGTCTCCGTCTTACACCGTGCTAATGGTCTCTCAGGAAACAGACTGCTTTTTTTTAGCTTTTTCTTTTTTTTTTTTTTAGCTTTTGAAACCCACGAGTACGGGAGCAGTGGGAGCTGAGCCGGGCACGGTGGAGGGGAGCTGAGACCCAGGGCAGCTGCTGTGCCCCTGACCCGGCGGGCACGGGGAGCAGGGGCCAGGCAGGACCCGCCAAGGACCAGCCCCGGGGCGATCTGGTAGGAACAGCCGAGGGTGATGGGCGGTACTGGGGATACTGGGGATACTGGGGATGGGTATGGCTTGGGGCCACTGAGACCAGCATGATGAGGGGCAAGGGGTGTCCTGGCTGCTGTGCCCAGCAGGAAGGTGGGCAGAGCCCTGCAGGATCAGGGAAGGGATCCCTTAAAATCATAGTCATGGAATGGTTGGGATTGGAGGTGACCTTAAAGACCATCTAGTTCCGTTTTGCTACCATGGACAGAGACACTTTCCACTGGACTGAATCCCTTCTCAGGCACAGCCCCATCACTCATTTTCCTCTGCTCTCTCCTTGTTTGGCTGTTCTGGTGCTTTGCTGGGTGCCCCAGACCGCTCTGTCTGCCAAGGCTGCTGGTGGTGCCAGTGCTGCCACAGCCCTGCCCATGGGCTGGATGGCACCAGCCCTTGGCCGGGGTCTCTGCTGTGCTGGGACCACCGAGCAATCACCCGTGGGTGATTTGGGGTTAACAAGTGGCTCCTGTAAATCAGAAGCAAAGCGAGAGCTGAGGAACGTGAGATTATATAAAGGGGGCTGGAGGCAGCTGCGGCACAGCCTGTAATTAATTCCTGGCACTGAGCAGCTTTGAAGATGCAGGGCGGCACAGTGCTGGGTGTGAGGCAGCCCCAGGGTTCCTGGGATGGCATCCCTGCTCCTGCCACAGGGGTGCTGCCAGGGGCAGAGGCTGAGGACCTCACAGACCCTCTGGGAGCTGGCTCAGCACTGCGAGGGCTCTGCAGAGCCCATCCTGCAGATCCATCCTCTCTCCTAAAATCACAGAGGGGGCACAGCTTGGGAGTGGGGCAGCCCTTGGCCTTGGAAGCAGTGCAGCAACGAGGGATCATGGTGGCTGGTGGGGGCAGGCCAGCACTTTGCCATGGCCAAGGCTACAGAAACTTTGTTAGGGAAACTTTTGTGTCTCTCCAGTAAAACCAGAGATTCCTGAGCCCCAGAAGATCCCCACACTGGGACTGGAGCTCAGACTACCTCCATTTTGGTTCCTGCAGTGCCTGAAGTGGGAGCCAAACCAGTGTTATGCCAGAAACATTTAGAGGAGTCGGGGAGTCCTGCCTGCTGGCCTGGCATCCCTCCCTGCAGCCCCAGCCCTTGCACTGGGACCAACAGAATGTCCTGATGCAGGACAATCTCCCTCACTTGGCTGCAGCCCTGGCTAGTGGTTTGGGGTTCTCAGAAGCCCCGTTGCTAATTGCCTGTCTGAGGTTAATCCCACACACCATCACTGAGCTCATCTCTCCACGGTGCCTCCTCCATCCCACCCCTGCTGGGAGGCCCAGGGAGAGCCATAAAAAACTGTGTGCCCCAAGTGCATCCCAAAACAGGCTGGAAGGCGCCCAGCCCATCGTAATGGGGTCCCTGGGGTCACCCCAATCCTGGTTGGGGCCCGTGGTGGTGCTGGTGGGGAGGGCAGGAGCGGGACACGAATGTGCTGTGCCCGGGGGGACACAGAGCTGAGCTGACCCCTCCGTTCCCGCCAGCGCCGCCGGCGATGCGAGCGATGGCAGACCAGGCTGCGCTGGCGGCCGACGCCTCTCCGGCCCTGGCACCATCCCCGGGGTCACCTCGGCGTGGGGACACCGACGGCCCAACGCCCCATCCTGCCGGCACCAGGGAGGACATTGGCGGGCTCCTTCCCACCGTGGACGGGGACACAAAGCGTCCGCCGTCCCCCCAGCCCGGGGGGATGCTCCTGGCAGAGCTCCCGCGGGCCCCCCAGCCCCGGCTGAGCCCGGCCCGGTCCCGCACGGCCCCGCCGTCCCCCAGCTCCTCGCCGTCGGAGAGCCGCGCCGCGCTGCTCCGGCTGCGCGATGCCAGGCTGGAGGACACGCGGCGGCGGCTGTCGGAGGCCGTGCAGGAGCCGCTCAGCCGCCTCAGCCGGCTCATGGCCGAGGAGAGCAGCCCCACGGCCCGGGCCAAGGAGCCGGGGGGCAGCCCCGGGACACCGGGGGGCAGAGGGGGACGCCGCATGCGGGACTGGACGCCCTGGGAGCCCACCCTGAACTGCCGCTACGAGATCTGCTCCTACGGGGACGTGATCCAGGTGGTGGAGGTGGCACAGCGGGATGCGGAACCGCCGCTCCCACCGCCCGAGGAGCCGCCGCCGGCGCGTTCCGGGGGCGCGGTGCCAGGCAGAGCCCTCGCCTGCATCGCCCTCCTCGCCTACGGCTACCTGGTGCTGCCCCTGCCGCCCTACGCCGCCGGCCTCTGCCTGGGGCTCCTCTGCGGGCTGGTGCTCGGCTTCCTCGCCATCCTCCTCCTCGCGCCGAAGGCTCCGCCGGACACACGGGGACCCTGGGGCCGCCTGCGCCCCAAGCTGCTCCCGGGGGAGCCACGGGAGAGCCGCCACCTCCAGGTAGGAGATGGCTGGGGGCCGGAGGGGGTGCCGGGGCTGGAGGTGCCCGTGGTAGGGTGGGTACAGGCTGCCTGCCCCCGTGGCACTGCGGGGGACACCAACTGCCCCTTCCCTCCGCCAGGGCTGGATGAACCAGCTGCACACCTACGACCCCGAGCTCTTCCACCCCTCGCTCACGCACTCGGTGCTCGCCGTGCTGGACGGGGCCACCCTCAAGCTGTCCTACCCCAAGAGCAACATCCCGCGCCGAGCCACCTTCGAGGAGGAAATCCTCGACGCCGTCTTCGTCAGCCACCGCTGCTACGACCTGACGGATGCCAAGGTGAGCCTGGTGGTGCCCAGGGCCCTCCCACGGGGACCCCCATGCCTGGCCTGGCCTGACCCCTGCTCTCGGTGCTGCAGGTCTTCCTGTGCCCCCCCAGCCTGGCCCGAAAGCGGACGTGGAACAAGAAATACCCCATCTGTGTCCTCCTCCCCGAGCCAGCTGAGGGCGAGGGCAGGAGCAGCGAGGAGCACGACACGGAGCTGCAGGGGGATGAGGGGACAAAGAAGGTGCCAGTGACAGGGCAGGACATCCCAGGGGACTGCAGGGAGAGGTGCCTGTACCTGTTTGGGAGGACGGGGCGGGAGAAGGAGGAGTGGTACCAGCACCTCGTGCAAGCCTCCCGTGGGACACCCAACAGCCACGGTGACACCAGGGCAGGTGAGACATGGCCATCGTGGCCTCTGCTCTGTGCCAGGACTGATCTGGGTGGGAGATGCTCATGTGCCAGCAGGAAAAGCCCTTGGTGGGCACCAATGAGCATGGGGGGATTTAAAAGCTGTATGGATGTGCCTGTGGGGTCATGGTCTGGTGGTGGCCTTGGCAGTGCTGGGGGAACGGTTAGACCTGATGACATTAGAGGGTTTTCCCACCTAAATGACTCTTGGATTCCATGTTCCCACGTCCCCAGCCATGGGACTGGCTCCGCAGAGCAGCGGCAGCAGCAGTGGAGGGAGCACCGAGGACATCCCCTCCACTGTCCCACCCAAGGATCTGTCAGGAGATGTGCAAGAGGTTTATCTGGATTACAACACCTACATGGCCCGATTCGTGCCAGCACAGGGAGCAGCCAGCCCAGAGAGGAGCCCGTCCCATGGAGCTCTGGGCAGCCCCACACCCACCAAGGTGAGTGGGACAAATCCAGCACTGGGAGTGGGACTGATGGAGCCACTGCCAGGCTGTGGTTTGTCTCCTCCCTCCTGGCATCACAGCTGGAGCAGCCAAGCCCTGGAGGAATAGATCCCACTGCTCATGGGGCCACCTCCCTCCAGGGGCCAGTGGCTCCTGTGTCCCCCCAGCTTGGCGAGGACACGGGTGGGCACAGTGAGGTGGGCATGGCCTGGATGAACGCCCTGGTCGGGCGCATCTTCTGGGACTTCCTCCGGGAGCAGTACTGGGCAGAGCAAGTGTCCAACAAGATCCAGAAGAAGCTGAGCAAGATCAAGGTGAGAGGCAGGAGCATGCCAGCACCTGGGAGAGCCCCGTCCCCAAGGCCCCACAGCAGGTGCCAGGCTGCAGTGACCGTCCCCGCGGGGTTTCCCTCCATCAGCTCCCGTATTTCATGAATGAGCTGACCCTGACAGAGCTGGACATGGGCACATCCATCCCCTCGGTCCTCAGTGCCTCCAACCCCACCATCAATGAGCGAGGTAAGAGCCCTCACAGGGACTCCAGGGCTGGCTCCACAGCAGCTTCACTGAGGTGCCAGCCTGCTCCCTGAAGCAGAGAGGTGTTGGCAGGCACACCAGAAGCTCTGCCCTTGTGGTGCTGACCTGGTCTCCCCCTGTCCCTCTCCCTGGCAGGGCTCTGGGTGGACATGGAGGTCACCTACAGCGGCTCATTACAGATGACGCTGGAGACAAAGATGAACCTCAGCAAGCTGGGGAAGGAGAGCACTGCAGAGGAGAGTGGCCCAGCTGAGGCAGGTGGAGAGGGGTAAGGAGGCTGTGCATGGTGGGGTTCATCCTCCTCCTCCTGCTGCCTGAGCCAGGCGAGAGGCTGCTGGTCCCTGGGCACCCTGTGATGCTCCTGGGGACTGGCAGGGCCAGGCCACGGCTGATCCTGCTGGCAGACAGCGATGCTGAGTCGTCCAGTGCTGGCTCCTCTGAAGAAGAAGATCTTGCTGCTACAGAGCTCGTGGGAGCTCCAGGGGAGCGGGTCCCCCCACCTGGCACCGAGGGGTAAGGGGGTGTTGGGGGTCTGCACCATGGGGGGCACGGGGAGGCGCTGGAGAGGTGCTACACCAGCACAAGGGTGTGGGGACAGTGTCTCTGGGAGGGCACACACAGCACATGGTGACAGCACTTCAGAGGGGACCCTGTCCCTGTGGGATGCCCTGGCACAGGGCTGAGGGACCCCAAACCCCAGCAGGGCCCTGGGTCTCACCCTGTGCTCAGTTGGGGCTCCCCTCACTTCAGCCACGTCAGCGGCAACAGCACGAGCCGGAAGATCCTGCGCTTCGTGGATAAGATCGCCAAGTCCAAGTACTTCCAGAAGGCCACAGAAAATGAGTTCATCAAGAAGAAGATGGAGGAGGTCTCCAACACACCCCTGCTGCTGACGGTGGAGGTGCAGGAGCTGGCAGGGACCTTGGCTGTGAACATCCCCCCGCCGCCCACGGACCGTGTCTGGTACCACCTCTCCTTCCCCCCACATGCACATCCTCCTTCCAGCTCCCCTTGCTCCCTGTGGCTCCAGGGAGCCAGTTTTGGTGCTTTGGGATCATCTGGGGCACCAACAACCCAGGGCTGTTCTCCCAAGGGCACCCACAAACCCCAGACTCATTTCTCTGGTTCTCCACCCAGGCCAAGACAGGGTGTGTGGACACTGAGCTGCCACCTCCTCCCTAAAAGCCAGCAGTGGGGCTGCCTGGGCTGTGCCACATCTTTGGGACACGGTGCTTTCTGCCTCTTTCCTGTGCCCTCACAGGTACAGCTTCCGAGTGCCGCCCCAGCTGGAGCTGAAGGTGCACCCCAAGCTGGGCGAGCGGGAGGTGACGTTCCTGCACGTCACCGAGTGGATCGAGAAGAAGCTGCAGCACGAATTTCAGGTGCCTGGGCTGCTGAAGGGCTCAGCAAACCCTGCTGAGGCCTGGGCATTGCTGCCACCAGGGATAATCAACCTCAGTTTGGGTCAGTTGTCTCCACAGAAAACCAATGTCTGGTCTGGACTGTCCAGCTTTGGGCAGTTAAGAAACGGAACCCCAATAAGCAGCTCCAGTGGTGGTGCTCTGAGCATGACAGTGCTTGAGGAAAGGTGGTTTCCTCCCTTTTGCAGCCCCACCCCAAGCAGGGGGGACTTGAGGTGTCAGCCAGTCCCTCCCTCAGAAGGACTGAATCCACCCATCTGCTCTGGTTTGGGAGATTTTCCATCATAAGGGTTTGTTTTCAGCCTCTCACCTTGGAGACCTCTGGTCAAAGAGCAGAAATGTCCCCACAGATATTTAGTGCCCCCCATTTGGATGGTTTCAAAGTGCTGGTCCCTGCCCTCTGCCATGAACACCCATGAAACCACAGAGGTGGGCAGGGCCAAGACAAACTGTTCCTGCTTGTCCTCTCTGTGATATCCAGAGCTGGGAACCCCCTGGGTGCTGCTGAGGGGGTGGGAGCACAGGCCCTGTCTCTGACCTGAGTGTGGCTCCTGCCAAGCCACCTGCAGGCAGTGCTCCCAGGCAGGTACTGGTGTTCAAACCCACTGATTTGTTACTCTGGATTCCTCTTTCAGAAAATTTTGGTGATGCCAAACATGGACGATCTCATCATTCCCATCATGCGCTCCGGCCTGGATCCTTGGCCTCCTACTGCGGGGCTGCCCCAGGAACCCCCAGCCAAGGGAGACAAGAGGCTCTGAGCACATTCCCAGGGCCACTGCACAGAGCTCAGGGACCTCGCTGGAACATGGGGACAGCCAGGGCCTGGCCTGGATTCATCCTCATCCTCTGCTTCTGCAGATGAGCCTCCTCCTCAAATCCTGCAAGCACATGTTCAGGGCAGAGCCAGGCACAGCACAGGGAGCTTCTGGAGGCCCAGGAACTTCATGCCCCAGGACTCCTGCTCAAGGAGGCAGCTCTGGACCAGTGGAAGGCTGGGCTTCCCACTGTCTGATTCCCAAGGAGGGTGCAGGCCGCCCAGACCGGTTCTGCACCGAAGGAGTTGGGATCATGGCCGATCCAAACATCACAGCTCCAAGGCATCCCACCCTCCCCACAGGCAGCTGGACTGCAAGGGAAGCACGGGTGGGAAGTGAGTCCAACCTCAATAAATCCATCGCTGCCCAGCCCTGCCTAGCAGCCATCTTGTTGTCCACAAATCCCCACATCTGCTGAGGATTCCGGCCGGGATCGGGGGGGTTGAGCAGGAAAAATCCCACAAGTCGGCAAAACAGTGTCTGGGTGAGTGTGTGAGAGGCAGAGGAGAGAGACCATCAGGGAGGCAGGGCACAGGCAGCTCAGGGGGATGCCCTGCATTCCCAGTATTCCCAGCAGAAACTGGAGCAGAAGTTCTCTACTCTCATTTGGAAGAGAGGAGGGAAAGTCCTCATGGTGGTTTGGGGGAGAGGGAAAAAATCACTGGCCAAAGAAAAGGGAGGATCCAGAGGCCAGAGCAGTCACTTGGTTGTCCCAGTTAGTCCCTGTCCATATGGGCCAGTCCCAAGCACCACTTGTCCCATCCCCACCTGCTAAGGAGCCTGAAAACAGGCAAGACAAGGAGCAGGAATATCTTGGAGCCCCTTTATTGGAGGTGCCCAGTCAGGCAGCCTGGTATCTCCATCCTTACAGCTCTTCCTGCACACTTGGCTTCTCCTTCACCAGGTGTTTCTTCTGAGGGCCCTGGAGAGAAGTAGAGAAGAGAGTTTGGTGTTAGGGACAGACAAACCTGGCCTGAACAGCTGCATCTGGGCTGTGGGGAGCAGAAATGCAGCTCTGGTCCCTTTCTGCTGTGCCAGGCTGCTCCTGGTCCTGGCTCCTCAGATGGGAACTCAGTGCCACCATCCACCAGCCCCCCTGAGCCTCCATCACCCTGCTGGAACAAGGAGTGACCTGTCCCAAGCCAGGCAGGGAATGTGGAGGAAGCAGCAATTGGGCTGATGAGTGTTTCCAGGAGGTGTTCCAGCCCTTCCACAGCAGGAAAGCTGCTGAGCTGCTGCCTGAGCCCTAGAGGAGGCAGGACCTCCCTCAGCCCGAGGTACAGCTCCTCAGCATCCAACTCAGCAGAGCCTGAGGCTAAAAAATGGGCTTGTCCCAGAACAAATCAATCCCATGGGAGCAGATGGCAGGAATTACTTCTGTGCCTCAACTTCCAGCCAAATGTGATGTTTTACCACAGAATAGTTGGGGGGAAATGGCAAAGAAAAGAGCTGCACCCAGGAAAAAGCTCCTCCTGTCCCCAGGATCCCCATCACAGCAGCTCAGGGCTTGCAGTGACACACAACAAGCTTCTGACACTGAGCTGAAGGAAATCAGCTTAGCCTGTAAAGAGCTCTGCAGAGGCACTGTCTAACCAATCCCCCTCCCAGCACTAAGGAGGCTTAGCCAGCTTCACATGGCATTTCTGGCTGACAGGCCAGATCCAGACCCAGTTTACATCTGCGTGGGATCCAGGCAGTTGTTTCTTTTCCCTGCTCCTTCTCTCTCTCCTGGCTTACTCAATGTTTCCTCCATTTCAGTTCAGACTTGCACCAGCCTGGTGTAGGCTGCAAAACTATTCAAGAGACTGCTTGGTTTGGATTATTTAATTTTTCTTTATGCCCTGCATTTAAGAAAAATACACCACTTGGCCTTCTTGAAAACTTCTGACAAAAGAAACACAAATTTGTGCTTGAATTTGACCCAAACTTTTTTCCTCTTAAGAACATTACAGCTATAAATCATTCCAAACAAATCAAAGCAGTGCACAATTCCAAGTGAAAGGGACCATATGGCCAAGGCAGTGCCTGCCAAGTTAACTGCTTGTTTAAAACTTCCCGAGGTGAATGGGAACTGGTTGACCATATGGTCTATTATTTGCTAGTTGGGTTGTCTTGGATCACTCACACAACCATCGTGTTCTTCCTTCACATAATTTCTGCTGTGTGAACTAAACTCATGGCTGCCTTAATGCAAGAGACTCTCAATCATTCTTTTGGCTGTTGTTACACAGGGAGGCAGATCATGGAAGCACAGAATCCCAGAATGGTTTGTGTTGGACGGGACCTTAGAACTGATTCAGTTCCACCTCCCTGCCACGGGCAGGGACACCTTCCACTAGGAGGTGCTTGGTTGGAGTCAGTCAGGTGCTTTAGCCCCCAGGGAGCTGGAGCCAGCCCAGGGGACACTCACCATGAAGGCTCTTTTCTCCTGGGCTGTCTGGAAGCGGCCGTGGCCGAATTTGGAAGTGGTGTCAATGAATTTGAGCTCGATGGCTTCGTGAGCCCGGCGGCTCGTGTGCACCAGGAGGGACTGCAAAAGGAGAGGCACAGCACGTCAGGATTATCAGTCCACAAAACCAGGACAGCTGCTCTGCTGGAACAGGGTTGGGATATTCCTCAGACAAATGTCTCCACACAACTCTGTGTTCTCGGAGCAACACCCTGGTGCTCAGGTGGCAAATGAAAGCTGCTCTTTCATTTCTTCTCAGTCCAAGGTTTCATTTCTGGGCCCCTCAGGGGTTTGAAGGTTCTGTCTGCAGAGAGACTCCACCCCCTGCACACTCCACAAACCCTCTACCTGCCAGTAGTCTGAGCACCACACTCATGTGCCCCTTGCCCTCTGCAGCACAGCATCAAGGATCTGACCCATCTCCCTGCCCAGCACTGGGAGGGTTCTCCAGTGTGTTCCTGGAGGGCTACAGCCCATCCCTGCCAGCGCTGTCCCACTCACCTTGCGCAGGGTGAGCACGCGCTTCTTGGTGCCCACGACGCAGCCCTTCAGCATGAGGAAGTCGTTGTTGACCTCCCCATAGTGAGGGAAACCACCCTGTGGGGAGAGGCAGAGAGGATGGGGGTCAGGAGAGCAGGGTGGGAGGACACCTGCCCACAGGAGGGGCTTTCCAGGGAAGGAGAAGGTGGTGCTTGACAGTCCTTCCAGCTCATAACATTTTACACCCTCTGGGTTGCCTGCTGAGAATCACAGAATCCTGGAATGGTTTGAGTTGAAGGGACCTTAAAGGTCACCCACCCTGCCATGGGCAGGGACACCTTCCACTGGACCATCATGCCAGCCATGTTGAGTTGGCCCAGCTGGATCCACCAAACAAGAGCTGGGAAACCAGAACCTGCTCCCTTCCCTGCAGGATGGGGGTGAACAGAGAGCAGAGCTGGTCAGAATCCTCAGGTAATAGCTTTTAATACACAAACAAGAATTTTTAAACCAAGTAACAACATTTATCTGTTAAATATCAGATTTTTAATACGATTTCTTCTTTTTCTTTTGACCAAGTTCTCAGTTCCCAACAAAAGTTAAATGTTTAGATCTATCAATGAACCCAAGAAAACATCTCACAGGGGTTGGGGAAACAACTATGTTCAAAACATGAGGAAAGGAATCACTGCATTTCTTGCAGTGAATTTCCTTCAAATCCCTTCCTACAGAGCTGTCTCCAAACAAGGAATTACATCCCTGGCTTGGATTCCTGAGCCAGAGCCCGTCACAGCCCTGTTCCCCTCTGCCCTCACCATAGGAGTGATGGTCTTCTCGGTGATGTCGTAGTGGGTCGAGGCGTTGTTCCTCACCACTTTGCCATCCTCCACGTGGATCCCACGGCCAATGCGGTAAATCTGGGAACAGAGAGGCAATGGAGATGTGGGCACATTCCTGCCCCTCTCAGATTCACACTCAGAACCACGGGGTGACGTGGTTTTTACCAGGATGTGCCCTTGAGCAGGGGAAAAGTGTCAGGAGAGACATGGAGGTCTCCAGGGAAACATCTGGGAAGCTGGGGGGAGCTGAGGGCACCATGAAGGGAAGGCTGGAGACAGGGTGGGAGGCAGGGAGGGGTGTGGTGGTGGTGGGAGGCTGTACCTTCTTGTTGATCTCGGTGCGGTGGTGGTAGCCCTTCTGGCCAGCGCGGGCGATGGAGTAGCCCACCCGGGCTGGGTGCCAGGCCCCGATACAGGCCACCTTCCTCAGCCCCTTGTGAGTCTTCCTGGGCAGCTTCTTCGTGTGCCAGCGGCTCGTGACCCCTGGAATTGCGAGGGAGGGAGGGAGAGTCTCATTGCTTTGTGGTTCTTGGCAGAGATGGTGTTGGATGTGAGCACCGGGAGAGGCCGGAGCACAGCTCTGCTCTCCCTTCCCATGGCTCTGGTCACACTGGGATGTGTCCCATGCACACACACAGGAACACCCACACCTCTGCAATGTGGGGCTGAGGAGGAGTTCATGGAATCTGAGAACCCTGGAATGGTTTGGGTTGAAAGGGACCTTAAAGGTCACACACAATTCCACCTCCCTGCCATGGGAAGGGACATCTTCCACTGGGCCAGGTTGATTTATGTACTGGCAGTGCCTCTGAGCCTCCTGGGAGGACTCTGAGCAGAGCAGACAACATGGCCTTTACTGACCTTAATCTCAGGGACAATCTTTCCATCAGAGGTTACCTGGTCAACTCCTTTTTATCTACATCACTTTTATCTACAGCACTTTTCCACTGCTGGAATCCCTGAGATTAAGGAAACCAAACACTGCTACAACAGAACAGGATATCAGGCTTGAGGTCCAGAGGCTCTTTGCTATTTCCTGTGCAAAAACCTGGCGGGGTCTCAGTGTGGTTGCCACTCTCTTCCCCCCAGACTCCCCTGTGGGCAGTGCCATGTGAGAAGGGCAGACTGAAGCCCCTGGCAAGGCTGTCCCTGCCCTGTACCTTTCATGCCGTGCCCCTTGGTGACGCCGATGACGTCGATCATCTCGTTCTGGCTGAAGACGCTGTGCACAGAGATCTGCTTCTCCAGCCGCTCCCGCACCCAGTCCACCTTCTCGGGCACCGTCCCCCCATTCAGCTGGATCTCCATCACGTGGGCCTTCTTCTGCCGCAGCGGGAGCAGCTTCATCTGCACCACACGGGGCTTTGGGTGGGACGCTCCCCTCGCCCCTCAGACAGGGACGTGGGGGCTGCGCTGAGTCACTCACGCCCTGTGAGGGGCACAGGGGGAGCAGAGCTGCCCCTTCACCACCTCCTCTACCCACGATCAGCCCCTTTCACAGCAGCCACAGCCCTGGGGCAGCAGGCCTTTAGTTCTGGGACTCCTTGGAGCCAACTCCTTGTCCTTGAGCCTGACCACCCCATCTCCCACTGCAAGTCCAGGTGGGAGCTGGGGCACACCCTCTCTGCCAGGAGCACAGGGAGAGGCCAACCTCATCCTACCCTGAGAGCTGAGCGCAGGAGTCACAGCCATGGGAAAGGAGCCCATCACCAGGGCAGGCCCCGAGGCTGGACACTGTGACCAGAGTGGATGCTGCTCCGTGCTCCGAGTCTGAGTCAGCACCTCTCCTCTGGTTCTGCTCCACCTCTGCTTCCAGACTGAGCAGTTATTTCTAGTTGTCACCAAGAGCTGCCTCCACTCTCACCCAGTCCCACCTCCCTGAGAAAACCCTCTGCCAAACCATCCCAGTGGGACATGGAGGGGCTGTGCCAGCCACAAGTGAAGCATTGAGCCAGCTCAGCTCTCCCCCAGACTCCAAAGCAGTCCTTAACTCCAGGGATCAGCATGAAAATGGGACCCTGTATATCCAGCAATCAGCATCTGGCAAAACTGTGCCTGCCTGTGGGGTTATTTTTGCCCAAACCATTTGACACCAGTTGCTAATTTGAGGTGATCATGGGGCCCAAGGTCCCTTGCTGACACAGGGCTCAGCACCTGCCCAGGCTCTGCCCTCCTCCTGTTCTCCATGGGTGTGTGGGGTCTCCAGAGTGCCCAAACCACAGCTCCCAAGGAAGTCCTGGAGCAGAGAGGTCAGGAGGCAGCAGGAAAGGTCAGCCAGCACAGCACCTCCCATGGCCTGCATGCCCCATCTCATACCCCCTGCCCATTCTGTCTCCTTTGACCCCACCAAAGCCACCCTGATCCCACCTCCAGGCCCTCACCACTCTCCAGAGCTGAGTAAGACCCTGAGCCCCCCTCATCTGCTCCAGGGGAAGGCCTGACCTGTGTGTGCATAATGACACGGATGACCTTGCAGTACTTCTTCATGGCAGCAAAGTCCTTCTCCAGCTGCCTTTTCCCAGCCTCATCCTGCCATTTCTTGCAGTACTTGGTGAACGCCTTCTTCTTGCTCTTGTGCCTGTGACAGAAATGTTTTAACATCCAGCAGAGCTGATGAAGGGCTTGTGCACCCCAAGATGCTGCACAGGGGGGACAGCTCACCTTGCCAGGCACCTCCTCAGAGCCACAAGGTACCCCTGGGTACCTGAACCTCACCTGACTGGCAGGGCCTTGAGGTGGGAAAGGGAAAGTGGCTAATGAGCTGTGAAAAGGGCTCATCCAAGGGGAACTCAAACCTTTCTGCATGAGGAATCCAGTTGTCTCCCACTGACTGGCTCAGTGCCAGCAAAAAGAGGCACAAAATCAGACAGAAAACAGGATAGGGGCTTGTGGTGGGTGAGTCTCCATGGCACTGTCACGGGAGATTCCTACAGCCAGGAAATCACAGAACAGCCAGACACTTCCCTGGGGGTACCTGAACCTCACCTGACTGCCAGGGGCTTTGGGTGGGAAGAGGAGAGTGACTGAGCCATGAAAAGGGATCAGAGGCGTGTGGTGGGTGTGTCTCCATGGCACTCTCACAGGAGACAATTCCTGCTGCAAGAAAATTCGTGTTTCCATGTTCCTCTCTGCTGGGAGGGGATCTGGGGTGTTGGTGTTTATGAGGGCTGAGGGCCACATTCCACCTCAACTTCCCCCCTGACAAATCTGGTTTTGCTCCATTTGGTGCCTCAGCTCCAGCATCCCAGTTAACTGAGGAGTAGAGGATCCCAGCCTACACGAGGGAAAAGGAACCTGCCATATGATATTGTGGAGAGAGCTGACTTTGTCTGACTATTAGAATAAATTTGCATATGCATATGCTGATCCCCAGCACCAAGCTGTTTGCAGTGTCTGTGCATGACTAAATAAGCAGCAGTTTCACTCCACTATGAGCTGGGCTGAGCTGAGAGCCTGTGGAAGTCCTGCAAGGATCCCCTCACACACAGGCCCCCAGGAAACCCTCCCAGTCTGGGAATCAGACTGGAAAAGACCTCCAAGATCGAGTCCACCCTGTGCCCGATGCCCACCTTGTCCCCCAGCCCAGAGCACTGAGTGCCATGTCCAGTCCTTCCTTGGACACCTGCAGGGATGGGGACTCCAAACCTCCGTGGGCAGCCCCTCCCAGTGTGTAAAGCCCCTTTCTGGGAGCACGTACCAGTTCTTGTAGAAGCGCCGCCGACACTCGTCACTGATGTGCTCAGCAAAGACTGTCTTGAAGTTCCTCAGGCCCTTGGGGGTTTCGATGTAGCCCACGACGCCCACCACCACCATCGGGGGGGTCTCAATGATGGTCACAGCCTCCACCTCCTCCCGCTTGGACACCTCTGCAAGGCAGCAAAGGGCAGTGGTGCTGGGCACCATCTGGGAGCAGGTCCTTCCCTGGAGGATTCATGCTCAGGCTGACACAGTGAGCACTGGGGGTCTCACAGCCTGTCCCAGCCTCCCCATCTCCCAGACCACCAGTCACCATCCCAGTGTGGGCATTTCCCAGAGCCCCCACACTCAGCTCATGCCAAGGTGGCCTTTGGCCATCCGAGATTTGGATACCCAGGAGATGACCTGGAAGCCGTGTGCTCCACCAGCCCTTTCCCTGGAGATTCCCACCCCCAAGCCCCCTCCCTCATTTCCCCCTGGCTGTGGGGCCCTGCCTGCCCCAGCCAAGCCTTACTGAGCCCAGGCCTGTGCACCTCCCGCACAGTGTGGGTCATTCCAGCCTTGTAGCCCAGGAAAGCCGTCAGGTGCACTGGTTTGCTGGGGTCATCCTTGGGCCAGGCCTTCACCTTCCCGCGGTGCCGGCGGCTCCTCTTGTGGGGCAGGAAGCCCAGGTGGCCGTGCCTGGGAGCAGAGAACTTGCGGTGGGACTGCAGAGAGGGACAGCAAAGGACGGGTTCCCTCTTGGGGCCCAGAAAACAGGACAATGGGAAAAACAACAAAAACCATGACAGGCAATCTCCCCTTTAGCAGGGCAGTGCTTCAGGGGTGCTCTTCCTTGGCACAAGAACTCACAACAGGATGGGATTTCGGTCAAGCTTCCACCATGTGCATGGAAGAATTTCATGGAAAACCATGGAACTGTTTGGATTGGAAGGGACCTTAAAGCCCATCCAGTGCCACCCCTGCCATAAGCAGGGACACCTCCCACCAGCCCAGGCTGCTCCAAGCCCTGTCCAACCTGGCCTTGGACACTCCCAGGGCTGGGGCA
>JAWWLZ010000034.1:14920362-14932588 GCA_035041345.1 Poliocrania exsul
TCCAGCCTGGCCTTGGACACTCCCAGGGATGGGGCAGCCACAGCTGCTCTGGGCACCTGTGCCAGGGCCTGCCCACCTTCACAGCCAAGAATTCCTCCCCAGTATCCCACCTAACCCTGCCCTCTGGCGGTGGGAAGCCATTCCCTGTGTCCTGTCCCTCCATCCCTTGTCCCAAGTCCCTTTCCAGCTGTCCTAGAGCCCTTTTAGACCCCGGGAGGGGCTCTCAGGTCTCCTGGAGCCTTCCCTTCTCCAGGTGAGCCCCCCCAGCTCTCCCAGCCTGGCTCCACAGTTTCCCTGGGTGTACAGAGGGGAGCTGTTTGCAGCCCATCCCAGGGGGTTGCAGTGATGGTTCCCCCCTGCAGAGAGGCACTTCCAGAGGCTGGGCAGGCTCCTCCAGGCCTCCATGTTCATCGACTTCCTGTGGCAGAACATGAGGCTGGGGGACATGGCCCCGCAGGACAGCGGCACCCTGTGACCCCCTCTTTCCAAAGAGCTCCTTCCCACCAGGATGGCAGCTGGATTCTTAGTTCCTGTATTTTATAATAAAACTTTAAATGCTAATTTCTAAACCAAGTCCAGCATCCAGTCTCCTTGGGGCTGAATGAGAGGAAAGGGTCATGTCTTTGGCCAGGCTCTGGTTTCCCTTGCTATTTTCACACCCTGGGTTTTCAGGCCCAGACACTCGAACACCATTTAGTTTGGAGGACAGGCAGGATCCCGACCAGCAGTTGGGCTTTACTGGGATTTAAAGGTTTTTTGGAGCTGGGAGACACTCCTGGCAATGTCATACCATGTCCCCAAGCCCAGCTGGGCGCTGTGTAATGATCACTGTTGTGCCACTAAATATTTTCTTTGCTTGAGCAAAATGCAGGGACCAAGGCAGGTCTCTCTCCTGTGCCCACCCCAAGTTTAGCACCTGGGAGGGAGAGAACCACATTTTGAGTTCCCCAGGTAGCAAATTTTTAAAATATAAAATACAAATAGACTTCAGAGATGTTTATGTATATTTTATTTCATAAACAAAAATGTATAAAACTCAAAACTACACAAACACCTCAGAAGTTGTTTCTAAAAAATATTAACAGATATCTGAGAGAACAACTACAATCAAAGCCAGCACTGTATAGAAAAATTTTCCTATAACTACTTTTCTAACTCAAATCTAACTACCCAACCCACTTGGAGGGGGAATGTTTTGTCCATGGAAGTGACCTCTGTCCCTGTCCCCAGGTGGGACACAAGCTGTGTGGGGAATAATGCAACAATGTTCACGTCCTGTATGGCAGGATAAACACCTGCCTGAGGGAGAACTAACCAAAATCAAGTGACCTCCAACGTAGGAGCTGCTGGATCTGCAGCTGCCCTGACTCCCCTGAGGATTCAAACCACTCAATCCCTTCCCAGTAACTCCCTTCCTGTCTTCCAGTCTCCCTGTGAAGCTGCAGCAGGAATGGGTGCTGCCCAAGGAGGGGATGTGTGTGTGTGTTCCTTGGGATCTAACAGGTGTCCTTGGGAAGCAACAGTCCCAGGCTTGATGGGGCCCTGGCAAGGGGTGTCTGGCTCTGCCTGGGCTGTCCCCTGTGCCCAGCCCAGGACACTGGTGTGGGCTGGGCAGCGGTGCCAGGCTGTCCCCTGTGTCCCCTGTGCCCAGCCCAGGACACTAATGCAGGCTGGGCAGCATGGCCAGTCTGTCCCCTGTCCCTGCCCAGGACACTAATGCAGGCTGGGCAGCACTGCCTGCAGGCCTGGCCGGGGGCTGTGCTGCCTCAGGGCACGCCTGGTGACGGTGCTGCAGCGCTGCAGGATCTCGTGGGGCGAGGGCCGTGCTGGCACCCTGGGGACACACGTGGCCAGGTCGGGGTCGGGGAGGGGCGAGCTCAGATCGGCTGCAGACGACTCCACAAAGCCAGAGTCGTTCCTGTCCCTGGGGGTGAGCCGTGGGGACTTGGTGCTGTGCACGGGCAGGGCAGGGGAGCTCTGGGCCTGCTCCACTTCGGGCAGAGAGCGAGACAAGCTGGGCTTCCAGCTCAGCCGAGCGTCCTGCTCGCTGCTGCTCCCCGAGCTCAGCGAGAAGCTCTCTGACTCCAGGTCCGAGGTGGAGCTGGCCCTGGGCAGAGACCTGGACCTGCTCCTCTGAGAGCTCCCATCCTCCTCAGCTGGGCCACAGGGAGAGCCAGGCTGCACCCTGGGCTGTGCCACTGCCTGCCCCCGGGAATGGGGGGCTGGCAGGGAGGAGCAGAGGTTCGGGGTGGAGACGTTGAGCCCGCAGCTGATGATGGTCTGCAGCTTGTGGTGAGGGTTCTTGTAGGGCCGGAGGCACATGGAGGGCATGTAGCCTGTGCTCCCGTTGTACCTGAGGGCAGGGATGGAGGGAACACTGAGAGGAGCCCTCCAGCCAGCTCGGACCAAGGGGCGGGAGCAGAGCGGGTGAGGGCCCAGTCCCGTGGTGTGCACAGGGTGTGATGACTGGGAAACCATCCCCAGCCAAGGACATTCAGCCCAGGGGGACTCCTGTGCATCCCACATGGAGAAGAACAGGCAAGCAGCACCCCAGCAGGACACCAGCTCCCTCAGGAAGCAGGACACCAGCTCCCTGGAGAAGCAGGACTTTGGAACAGCCTCCTTACCGGATGAGCCACCAGCCGTTGTCGGATCTCCTGAGCACCTCCACGACCACCCCACAGTGCAGAGAGAGCTCGTCCGCCTTCTGAGCCTCGTAGGGCTGCACCACGAAGTACAGGCTGCCTGTGGGAGCAAGGGCAGGTTGGACTTGCCCTGTGCACAAAATGCCCCATCCTGACAGATCGGCTCAGGGCTTGGAACAACCTGGGATAGTGGAAGGTGTCCCTGCCCATGGCAGGGGTGGCACTGGATGACCTTGAAATATCCCTTCCAGCCCAAACCATTCTGTGATTCCATGACAGAGCTGACCAGAGTCAGAGCTCCAGAGATCCAGGTGGGGGCTCCAAGCAGTGGTTAAAGTGGTGTGGTTTTATAGAATTCATTCTTTGAAGGAAGAACATGGTGCCCCAGAGAGCCAGGAGCAGACTTACCCTCTTCATTTGAGCTAAAGACGTTCTGGATGTCCTCATGGACATCAAGCTCTTGCAGGTACGAGGCTGGGAACCAGGCAATCTGCTTGTCTGCATTTTCCACCAGCCACCACCCTACAAAGAGCAAAATACCCAGTTTTAACAGCCTGGAAGTTGGGAGATGTCCCTGGATAAGGACAGGAGAGCAGGGACATTCCTGCCCCCCAGGTAAGCACACAAATACAAACACCTGCAGCCCTGATTCTACCTCAGCATTTGCCAAGCTATGAATCCACCTGCCCCTCCACCCCTGACACTGAAGAATCCCCTCAAACATACCAGTCATGTCCTTGATTAAAACTTCAACAATCTCCTTCTGGGCCACTGTGAATGGCTTGTTCTTGGTGTCTTTGGTTTCAAAGCTCTCGAGGCAGCAGTAGCTCTGGGACGCCTGGGGAAGGGTGATGGAGATGGGCTGGTGCTTCTTTTCCCTTCTGAATTCTGATGGCATGATCACAACACTGGAAAGCAAAGTTTCATATCAAAAACTCATGTGGAAGGTTGAGTATTAATTTTGATAAAATCATTTATGCAGTAGTTAAGAAAAGCTTTAGGCATCAGAGACAGCATAAACCCAGATTGCTGCCCTGGTGTTTTTCTTCTACCCATAGTGCAAAACATTTCTGTTTCATGAACAAACCAAAAGTACAGCTCAGGTTTCACACCTGTTTTCAGGGAAGGAGGGATCGAGGTCTTGGGTCTGTGCCTTGAAAAACTCATTCACATCTTCACTCTGGGAGATTTTTGTATCTGTTTTCAGCAGCTCCTGGGAGTAGCTTTCCAGCAGCTTCAGGATCTCCAGGCACCTGTTCAGCTTCCCACCCTTCCTGTGCTGCATTGTTACACCTTTAAAATAACAAGAGCACAGTTGGTGTAAGACAACAGTGGATCTGGATGTCTTGGGAGCAGCATCTTTTGCCTGAAAATGGGGTGTGCTCACCTCCCACCCTTCCTGCCCAAGCCCAAACTGTACAAAGTCACCGTCCCTGCCTCCTTATCCTTTTTAATAGCTCCTGATATAATTTGCTAACATCTAAAATTTATTGGTTTTTTCCCATGTAAATGTTTCAAGAAGCTCTGGGCCAATATTTAAACTGTGATATTAATTTCCCAAGTACAATTATGTATTAAAAAAGCCTTTCTGGGTTATTTTAAGTCTGTGCTAGACCCAAGCACATTGATGTAACCCAGTGGGGCTGTGCCAGGAGTGGGAGAGAGCTCTTAGCCTGTTGCAGAGGAAGGTCAGAGACTTCAGTCTGTGTCACCAGTTATGCCCAGCCCTGACTGCTCTCATGTTTGTTGGTCCATCAGAGGTTGGTTCTTACCTTTAAACCTGGGCAGGCTCCTGAGCGAGCCACTCTCCGTGGGGAATTTTCTCTTCAGCTCTTTCTAAAAGCAAGGGGAAAGAGAGAGCAGTGATTCCTCACGGCCCTGACACACAGCTGGGCTCCTTCCCTCGCCCCAGGACAGGAATCCTGACACTTCAGGAAGGGAAAATTCACTTACATGGAATTTCTTAAAATCTTCAAATGTTCGGTAGATGAGAATGTTGTTCTGATCTGACCAAGACACAAACATCATGTAGTTCTGGGGAAAAAAGGGAAAAGAAATGCAATTTAATCCCAGTGTTCCATTTGAGAGGCTTTCAGGCAATTGGCATTTGCCAGGAGCTGTGGTTTAGTTCTGGCCTCAGGCAAAGAGTATCACATGAAAAAATTAAATTAAACATTAACCCTACAAAAATCTTTCCTTAATTTCAGGGTTCCAAATGGATGATCATTGCTGGTATCAGGATAATTTTATGGCACTGTGACAGAAAGAGCAAAATCCAAGATAATTTTTTTATGATATTAAGCCCATTGAAAATTCCCTTTGTCCTAGATCCCAAGGCTCTAATCCCAACTCTGCAGGGAATGAGCAAACATACCCCTGGAAGAATAAGTCCAAAACCCTCTAGTTTCCTAATTTATTTAAGGAGAAACAACCACCACCAGCATCACCAAAAGTAACATACCTTCTGCTTTCTGCATTGCATGAAGCCCACAGCCTTCACATCCACAGGGAACCTGCTGCAGCTCATCTTCCCCACGCTGCTCCTCCCCCACAGGGAGCTGGAGGGATGTCCTGGAGGGCTGACCTGGAGGGCTGTCCTGCAGGGATGTGTCCTGCAGGGCTGTGTCCTGGAGGGATGTTCTGGAGGGATGACCTGAAGGGATGTTCTGGAGGGTTGTGTCCTGTGCTGGGTGAGCAGCACTGTGGCTCCAGCCAGGGCTGCCCAGGTTAAATACCCTGGAGCAGGAGGCAGGGCCCAGGTTACTACACTTCCTCCTCCGCCCCTCAGAAATTCCGTAGTTTGAAACTCCCAACTCCCAGCTGCCTTTTACCTTTACCTTTCCTCCTGCTTTTACCATGCAAACAGTCCCAGCTGCAGCAGCAGGGACAGAGGTCAGGGAGCTGGGGAAGAGAACCAGGTTGTTTTATCGCATTCCCACTCCACAGTGCTGGGAAGTGAGCCCAGCCCTGGGTGTGCAGGAGGTCACTGGGGCAGCAGGTCCTGCCCCCAGGAATTTCCAGGGATAACACAGAGTTTTTATGGTTTTATTGCACAGACAGTTACCTGCAGCTCGGGATGAGCTCACACCTGTCCCAAAGACTGAATTACAATGTGGATTTGTTGTGAAGTGCAATTCAGGCACTACTTGATAAGTGTAACAGTTGTTACAAATATTTTTTTTTTCCTGTTTTGTGCCACCTGCTGAGATACTTTAAGTGGATTTCTGGCAGCTTTATCAATATTTGCATGCTCTCAGAAATTATGGGAGATACTAATGACAATGTTATCATAGAATCCTGGAGTGGTTTGGGTTGGGAGGGAACTTAAAGCCCATCCAGTGCCACCCCTGCCATGGGCAGGGACACCTCCCACCAGCCCAGGGTGCTCTAAGTCCCATCCAGCCTGGCCTTGGACAGTCCCAGGGATGGGGCAGCCACAGCTTCTCTGGGCACCTGTGCCAAGGCCTGCCCACCCTCATAAGGAAGAATTTCTTCCCAATACCTGTTCTAAACTTACCCTCTGTCAGTTTGAAGCCATTGCCCCTTGTCCTGTTCACTACATGAGCAAACACATCCCCAGGGTGTAACTTATAGTCCCCAAACTCCTCAGGTGTAAATAAGGGATGAAGTCTCAGCTCTGAGCACCCTGTGCACTGTCCTGCATCCAGTCAGGTGTCCATCCCCTCTCAGCTCTTCCCAAGGACCAGCTCCACTGCCTGTAGGCACAGCAGGACAGGTAATTCCAGGCCTGTCCTCTCCCTGAACCTGTGCATGCCTCAGGCTATGACTTGGCTGATGGGTATCCTGTGATCAAACGGCCTTCTCCATCCTCCCTCCCCCTCTTCTTTGATAAAGCCTAAATTGAACCATTATCACTGTAATTATCATTATTGGAGCCCAAATGGAGAGGGTCAGCCCTGCCTTCCCTTTCATTTCTCAGTTACACCTGGTATCTGTAATAGTTGTGGATGATTTTTCATCTACCAAAAAACCCCCACAGAACTGGAATAGGGAGCCAGGCCAGATTCCTTCTGGATATCCAGACAAAACAGTGAAGAGGGCCTTGGTTTGTGTTCCCTGAGCACGTGGGGCTGCTCCCACCCAGCAGGATGGCAGTTCTGGGGGGCAAAGGGAGCAGGTTTGTTCTGATTGGATCTATTGCTGCTGGACATCTGTCCTCCATCACAAAGGGAAAGTCATCCAGAGAGAACTTTGGTTCTGTGTGTATTTTGATGGGAAAACTCCTTCAGTGGCACTTCCAGGGCACTTCCTGGCTCAGGGAGCTGCACAGGAACTGCCCTGTGGGAAGGTGATGGGGAGAAACCCCTGATCTCCCCAGCCCTGGAATTGGACCCTCCATCCCTCTGCTCACAAAGGGTCCAGCAAGAACACGTGCTGGTAAATGTACCCAGCTCAGAGGGTAAGGATTTTATGGAGAGAGAGGAACTCACTCTATCCAGCAAGTTTATTTAGAAGGTTCTGGTCTCCAATGTGGCAAAACCCTTTGTCAGCTCCCTGTCACCAAACCCACACTCCCAGGCTTCTCCTTGGCAGCCAAGCTGAGGCCAAGCTCACCTTCACATGGCTCTGGGAAGTGGCTCTTGAAAATATCTGGGACTAAGACTCTCAGCAAAGGACCTTGGATTGGTTTCCTTTCTCAGAGTAGAAACAAACCACAACGTATTTCCAAGAGTGTAAAGGCTTAAATGTATTTACCCAGACTGGGAAAAGCCAAAGGCAAGGAAAACCTTAGAGAAGCCACAGGAAGAGGAGATGGCCAGGGAGGTTCAGAGATCCTGCTGCTCTGCACTGGAAGACCTATGGATGTCCTGAAAATCAGAGTAGGAAACAGCCTTGGGCAAAGGCTTTGCTGTACTGCACCATGCTCAGGGAATCCAAGCAGAAAGCGGGGTGTGGAAAACACAAGGGAATGTTCCAACAGGAAGGTGAAGCCACACAGAGGTTTGCAAGTCACCCGAGGCTGGAGAACCAGCCATGCAGTTTGCAGAGCAGATTTACGGGGCAGATTGGGCTCCTGGGGAGATTGCTGTGCCTGGGGTCCAGATAACGGGAAGTAGGAGCAAAACCGCTCAAAACTCGTAATGAGATACTGAGAAAACGTTCTGTGGAAAGGAAGGTCACTGCACGGCAGAGCAGAGGTGTGGGGAGGGAGGAGGACAGCCTGGCACTGCCCAGGGACACCGACACCACCAGTGTCACCCCACAGCTCTGCAGCTGTCACAGCAGCATCGGCGCCCTGCCCTTGCCAAGGCTGATGTCACGACACTGAGTGTTTGAGACTGACCTACTGAGGCATGTCAGGTGAGTCTGCAGTGACACTGCCCAGGAAACCCAGGGCAGGGATGGCCACCAAATTACCCTCTGGATGAGCCCAGGGGCTCCTCAACACATCCCCCACCACACCCAGCCATGCCAGGGCCATTCCTGTTGGGAAGGAAGGACAACCAATTAGAACAGGCCATTAATCCACTTCTCTAATGGATGCATTTGAACCACTTATAAAAAAACAAGACAAAATATTGCTTTAGACATTACTAAGTTTACATTGTGACTTCTACTACTTCCAAATTATCCTGCCATAAAACAGGACCTCCTTATGGGTAATTATTAACAGAAGGGTAGGAGTGCTCTGCCCAGAAAAAGTGACACTACACAAATATTGCTGGTGGCTGCCATTTCATCTTCAATAGTTATTTACACAGCTTTGAGGGCAACAGTTACTTTATTCTCTAGATGTTTTACAAGGTACCAAACAGATCATAAATTAACAGGTAATATGTAGGAGTGCACCACCTGGCTTTGCCAAGGTGGAGGAAACACAAGTTTTCCTCCATAACTTCCACAATTTTTCATCCTGCCCCAAGACAGCTCCAGGGTGGGGTTGTGCCTCCTGCTCCTCGAGGAGCACCACTATGGCCATAAACTGCTTTGGGTGTAGAAACGTGTTTGTGTCACGGGAGGTGACTCAGGGACTGTCACGGGGAGTCACAGCAGAGGCCCTGCCCCAGAGAGCCACAGTTTGGAACATGGGGCAGCTCACCCAGGCGCTGCAGGGACACCCACAGTCACTGGGCTGTCCCCTCTGCTGCTCCCTTACAAGAGCAGCTTCCCTTGCATGACAAAGAAACTCTGAGGGGCTGGTTTTCTTTTCATTGCCGTATTTTCATCAGGAATAGCTTAATGCAGTGGGTCTAATGAGAGTGCAGCAGCACAGGTGGGACAAGGGCCTGGACCAATCCCTCACTGCACCCAGAGCAGAGTCTGAGTGTGCAGATGTTCAGGGTAACCAAGGGCAGCTCCTCAGCAGCTCCCCCACAGCCAGTTTCCAAGTCTAACAAGCAACAGCCTCACCCCAAATGCACATACATGGAAAGAGAAGGAGCTGTTCATGAACATCCCTTAGGACATACAGAAATCCTGTCTGGGCTGGTGAGGGACCTGTATCCTCAAGGCTGACAATGTGTGGGACTCTGAACCCAGGATCTCCCCATCTGTGCCCAGCACAGGAAAGGCAAAGAGAGGGAAAGGCCTCAAACCACCCCTGGGACACTCTGGCTGCAAGGAAGAGATGTGAAAAGGCACGGCCAAGGGGGGCCCTTGCCTGGAACGAGGCCTGTAGAAAAGCTCCATCCTTCCCTCCCTCACTCTCAGGATCAAAAGCTGCCCTTTACTGTTCTTGAAGGTGACCTGTGATGACACACGGCCTATCAGCACCTTTAATGAAAACCCCAGCTGCTAAAAGCTGATTTTAAGAGTACAAAAAGGATTTAGACTTTTAATAAATAGAGAAACAGACCCTTATTTAAAAAGAATAATGAAACCCCAGACACTGAGGTTGACAAAATCTCCTTCACCTCATGAACAAAGGAAGCTGTTGAACTTTCACACAGGCTGGGATGAGAGATGTTGTAGTATCTAACCAAGAAAAAAATACCTTATTTCATCCTAATTTCAGCAGCTGCTGCAGACTCTAAGGCATTTTTCCACGGCCAGTGGGATGCAGTTCAGCAATCCCCAGAGATCCTGTGATTGTGTGACAGTGCTCACTTTCTACAAACCCTTATTCTGCTCTTTCCATGAGGAGCCAGCACATGGAGAGGGGATGTTTCTTTAGACACTTTTGTTCTCCTCTCTGTTCCAAGCCTGTCTCTGCTTTGCTCTGCCCACTCCCTTTAACCTGCAGTACCCTGGGATGGGTCATACCTGGGGCATCCCTGGGAATTGCCCACCAGGACTCAGGACATGGGGGTCCCATCCCTGCTCTGGATCACTGACAGCTGATATGAAATCACAGCATCACATCAGACTCTCTGAAACCTGGCACCAGAGGGCTCATTTTCCATGGAAAGCCCATGGGCTGCAGCTGCCCAGCCCAGGGAGCACTGCCTGCTGTGGGAGGGTCACTCACTGCCAGGGCATGTCAGACAGGTCCTGTTTACCCAGCACTTGCTGCAATAATTTCATAGCTCCTTTGTGAAAGTGTCATGTTTTCCTGAGGGTTATGCAGAGGACAAAAGTGTGATTCAAGAGGGAATCTTCCAGAAAGGGCGAGAATGTAACTTAAACCACTGCAAGAGAAAGTTTCCCTTCATTGCATCACCTTCTACATGAAAAGGGTGTTTGATGAGTGTGTGGTCTGGGGCCAGCACAGTGTGTGAATGTGCTGGGACACAGGCATGGGGTGGGAAGGGAAAAGGAAAGCAGGGCTGGGTTTGCACATTTGAGACTCTGCCCTGCACAACCTGCCCTGCATGTTCCCAAACCCAGCAGGGGAAAATCCCAGCACCACCAGTACAGCAAATGGCAAGCACAGCAAGTACCAGGCAATGTGGAGAAATACTGTTTTCTCTTGGGCAAAAACTGTTCTTACTTCATGCTAAATATAGTAAAGAGATGAGAGACAAGATCGTTGTGTTCCTTCCAGATTAGTCAGAGAAGTGCTCATCCCACTCCTCCCCTTTCCTCACTGCCCACACCACAGTGAGCAGAGCAAAGGGCCTTGTCTCTCCTGGGGTTCCACCAGCAGTGGCTCCAGTGGGAACTTCACTGAATTTCAGGGCAAAGGTAAGACCTGTGTGTTCCTTGCCCCACTCAGGGGGGAAATATTTAAGCAATATTTGATCTTCACTCAAAAGCCTGGCAGGGAGAACAGTAATGTGGAAGGAGAACTCATTTCATTAATGATTAATTCTTAATAAATCAACAGATTCTCATAGCACCTATTATGAGAGAAAAATCTCTTCCACTGACTGAGACTTGCTTAGACTTACTTCTGAAAAAAGGAACCAGCCCAAAGCAGGGAGATGAGGAACAGCAAAGCACCAGGTGCACCCATCCTGTACGGAACAGGTGATTTTAAAAGCTCAGCTCTCATAACAACAAGGTCATTAATTTTTAGGAGGCAAAAACAGGAGTAAGATAAGGAAGGACCCTCGAAATCCATGTGGGAAACAGCTGCAATATTTTTAAATTTTATCTTCTGCCTAAAGCAAAGGGTTCTGCTGCCACTGGAGGGTTTTTGCTTTATTTTTCAAGAGCACAAAAGGAAACCCCCCAATTTTGCTGTTCTGTGCTCAGAATGCATTAACTGATTCCAGGGATGCTCAGAGGGAGCCTGGGAAGGAGGAGAAGGCAGGAGAATGACACAGGCAGGACTGGCTGGACCAACCCACAGAAATAATCTGGTTTTCTCCCTATCCCTACACCACTACTCTTTGGTTCACATTTTAATCAGCAAAAGGATCCAAAAATGACACAAATTTTAAAATGCAGAACTGCATCCCTGGGTATAGATCAGGGCCTTGGTTTACTCCATGCTCAGTCTTACACCTCAGACTGTTCTGAACACATTTCAGTAGTGCTGGATGGATCTGAACTGAGATCAATATCCCACCCACTGACAGTGAGTGAGGCTCCTTCCTGATAACTGGGAGATAAACCCATTCTTTTGAGAAATTTTGTAGGTGATGTGTTTGTTGTACACAAGCAGAACTGATCCACATGAATCACTTACCTGGAAACACACGTCATTTTCTCTGCTGCTGTTTCCTAGTTGGCTGTAATTTCTCAGACAACTCATGAGGAATTCCTGGTACTGGCCTGTCACTGGCTCAACTTCAGGCTCAAATCTCTACGTGTAAATACAAGTCAGCTTCCTGATGGTGTTCCCCTGGGGAGGAAAACAGTTACATTCAGCTGAGAGTACCTAAAAACCATCACAAAAAACTTGGTAAGAGTCCTGAGAGGTACAGGATAAATTCCAGGGATGGGCCATCCAGAACCTGGATGGAACTGGGCAACCTGTGCCAGTGCCTTTATTTAGAACTTTAAATAAATTACTGAATGCTCAGTGGTGTTTGGGTTCCCAGATGAGGAAGCCTCTGAGAATATTATTCCTTGTCCCCATTCATAAATGAGCATCCTGGGGTCACACTGCTGGGAAAAGAGCTGTGTGAAGCCTCCTTGGGATCACCCCTCCTTGGGATCATAGAATCATAGAATGGATTGGGTTGGAAAAGCCCTCCGAGATCATCAAGTCCAACCCTTGGGCCAACTCCAGT
>JAWWLZ010000034.1:14932965-14945656 GCA_035041345.1 Poliocrania exsul
GGGGTATTTGTGTGGATTGATGGGATCCCCCCTCAGCCTCCTCCTCTCCACACTAACCAGGCCCAGCTCCTGCAGTCCCTGCTCAGCACAGAGATGCTCCACATCCTACATATCTATCATCTATCTATCTATCTATCTATCTATCTATCTATCTATCTATCTATCATCTATCTATCTACATTCACATACATACACATACATATACACATCCATGTATTTTTGTGCTGTTAGGAGGGTGAGTTGTGGTCCTTGACACCTTCATCGGGGACGTGGTAGATCCCCCTTCACACCCTCGGGGGGCACAAGGGCAGACCCCCATCACACTGAGAAGGAGGAGACTCCCTTACCCTTCCTGTGAGGGGAACCCTGTCCTGGCCCTTCCACCCAGCGGCTGAGTCCCCTCACACGGAGGGGACAGGATGGGGACCCCTCAGTCCCGCCGAGCCGAGCCCTGTCCCGGCCCTTCCACCCTGAGGGGACACGCAGCACCCCCGCACCTGAGAGGCGATGAAAAGCGGACAAATGGAGGCGGGAGGCTCCTATGACAGAATACCCTCCCTGTTCTCCTCAAAGACAGTATTTACACACAGAGTTTGCTGCAGTTTCAGTAAAAAAAACCAAAAACCGCGGCGTGCCGGTCGAGCCCCTCTCGGCGAATGGCGCCGCCCCGGCCCGGCCTGCACCGCGCCAAGATGGCGGCGCCCGGTGAGGGCCGTGAGGGCCGGGCGGATCGTGGCTCCTTCCCCGCCGCGGGACCCGACGGCGGCCCCTTCGCCTTCCCTTTCCCCTTCGCCGGCCCGCACGGCGCGGCGGGGGAGCCCCCCAAGAAGCCGTGCCGGGCATGCACGGATTTCAAGAGCTGGCTCCGAGAGCAGAGGAAGCAGGCGGCGCCGGGCGGCGCGGTGAGCAGCGGCCCCTGAGGAGCCCCCTCAGGCTTCCATCGGCGCGGTGGGGCTGCGTGTGACCCGCAGGGAGGGAAGGGCTGGGACAGGGTGCCCCTCAGTGGGAGTGTGAAGGGATTGTCCGTCTGCTCCTCGGGTGTGAGGGGGCTCTGCCATGGCCCCTCAGAGGATGTGAGGGAAATTCTGCCATAGCCTCTCAGAGTGTGTGAGGGAAACTTTGCCGTGGCCCCATTGAGGGTGTGAGGGGGCTCTGTTCTTGTCCCCACTGAGAGTGTGAGGGGAATTCTGCCATGGCTTCTGTGAGGGGGCTCTGTTCTTGTCCCTGCTGAGGGTGTGAGGGGGCTCTGCCTTGGCCCCAATGGGGCTGACTCAACCCTTGTCTTCACTGAGAGTTTGAAGGGGGCTCTGCCATGGCCCCGCTGAGGGTGTGAAGGGCCTCTGTTCTTGTCCCTGCTGAGGGTGTGAGGGGGCTCTGCCATGGCCCCTCACAGAGAGTGTGAAGGAGACTCAACCCTTGTCTTCACTGAGAGTTTGAAGGGGGCTCTGCCATGGCCCCAGTGAGGGCCAAGTGTCACACCTGTTGCTCCCATCTCACCCTCCCACCCCACACAGAGGGGCTGTGTCCCCACCAAACCCCGGTGTCCCCTCACAGCCCTCTCCCTGCTCCAGGACCCCGTGGTGGCCGAGGACAAGGAGCCGCCGCCGGACTGTCCCCTGGACAGCGAGCAGCTGGGCCGCAGCACCTGGGCCTTCCTGCACACCATGGCCGCCTACTACCCCGAGCGGCCCTCGGGGGCCCAGCAGAGCGAGATGAGGGACTTCATCAACCTCTTCTCCAAGTTCTACCCCTGCGAGCACTGTGCTGAGGACCTGAGGGAGAGGTGAGAGCCCTACATGGGGTTTTGAGGACATGAGGGAGAGGTGAGAGCCCTACGTGGGGTTTTGAGGACCTGAGGGAGAGGTGAGAGCCCTACATGGGGTTCTGAGGATCTGAGGGAGAGATGAGAGCCCTCTGTGGGTTTTTGAGGATCTGAGGGAGAGGTGAGAATCCTCCACAAGTTTTTGAGGACATGAGGGAGAGGTGAGTGTCCTCCCTGGGTTTTTGAGGATTTGAGCAAGAGGTGACTGTCATCAGTCAGGGTTTTTTTTGCAGACCTGAGGGAGAGGTGGGTCTTCTCAGCAGGTTTTTTGGGTACCTGAGGGAAAGGTGAGTGTCCTCAGCGGGTTTTTGTGCTGAAGGGGCTTGCCAGGAATGCTGGGCTGCAGCAGCTATTTTGCATATCAGCAGCTCTTCCTGCACTTGGGGTTTGTAGCTACCTCACCTGGTTTCTTCCATTATTGCATCAATCACAGCACACTTGCTCAAAAAACAAACACTCGTGCTATTGGGTTGTGTGTTGTCCCCAGGGCCTCCCTGAGGCGACTTTGGAGTTCTCTGGGTCAAACTGGGCTTGTGAAGAGCTGTGGAATTAGACAGACTTGGATCATTTTTTTTCAGGAGACAGGTGTTCTTCTACCCCACAAAGTCCCCTGTACTGACAGATAAAGAGGAGGCAAAAACTGAAATGGGCTGTGATGTTTGACCTTGGAATGAGATGATCTTTAAGGTCCCTTCCAGCCCAAATCATTCTGGAATTCTATGATAAATTTTTCTGTTCCTGTCAACTTCTTTCTCAGAAATTCCAATTACCCTTCCAATTGAACACACAAAAAAGTTTGAAATCTAATGGTTGACATAACAGGCATCACATGGCAAAATAACTGCTCCATTTTTTTCATTTATTAATGAGTGTTTTGATGAACTCCAGTATTTGTTGCTTTTTATCATAGAAAAGTTTTGACTCTGGTGTCTTTTCCAATTGCCGAGACCAGACAGTGAATGAAACCAAGCTGCAGCCATCAGTATTTTACAGCTAATTAGCGATAATTGCTGCTCTCCCTGTGCTCTCTCTGGGGCTCTGTGCCTGCGGTGGGTGCTGAATTCGGTGACAGTAACGAAGCACCGTTTGTTTCCTGTTCGCTGTGAGCAGGTTGAGGAGGAACCAGCCGGACACGAGCACGAGGAGCAGCCTGTGCCAGTGGCTGTGCGTGCTCCACAACGAGGTGAACAGGAAGCTGGGGAAGGCGGAGTTCGACTGCTCGCGGGTGGATGAGCGCTGGAGGGACGGCTGGAGGGACGGCAGCTGTGACTGACCCCCGGTGCCTGCAGAGTCCCCCTGGTGCCAGGACACTGCAGGGAGCCGCTGGCTGTGCCTGTGTGTGACTGACTGAGGGGTGAAAGGAGGCTGGAAAACCTGATCCTGATTAAATTTGATACATCATTGCAGTAATGAGTTACCTGAGGGACTGAGGCCTTATGTCTGGCACAGGACTTGCCAGAAACCTGGGAGGTTGAGTCACTGAGAAACTCGTGGAGACCTTTTCCTGATGACATTTCCTTATTTTAGGGGCATTTGCTTATTTCTGTGCCTAGAATTTGTTTTCCCTGAACAGAGTTGTGTTCTCTGCAGGCATTACCCTGATGATTCTGAAAATACATCTGATTAATTGTAATTTTCATTTTTGTTCTGATAGAGGAAACTTGTGCTGGGTTTTGTGCCCAGTCTGCACCCCCAGATCTCTCTCTCTGGGCTCTCCAATCCTTGTTGTTAATCTTGCATCCAATTCCTTTGACAGAAGGACTGAGGGCAGGTACGTTTAGTTTGAATACTAAAACCAGGGAGCCCAGATTTCTCATTTTGATTTTGTGTTTCAATTTATCGTGTAAGAGGCATTGCAGAAAGGGAAACTAAAGCAGGCCAAGACAAAACCCTCCTCTGAGGAGCGGGGCAAAATATCAACAATGTGAAATTCAAATGTTTTAAATTAATTGCTATTTTTCTTTGGATCCAGAAGTGATTTGGTGATAAGTTCTACTGAACTACTTAAAGCAAATAACCCCTTTGTTTCTGCTGTGAAGCTTTGGCATGAAAATAGCTCGAGACTGATGTCTGTGATGAAGCATATTCAGCTCTAATTATTCTGAGATGAAATTCTTGATTGGTGTTTGCTGGCTTGGAGGATACTCTGGTGTAACCCCCAGCTAAAATCTCTCTAGGAGAGGACTTTCCAAGTCCCCAGAAGTGTTTGAGTCCTGCTGGGGTCTGTGGTGTCAGCCCCACAGAGCCTTGAACAGGAGCCCCTCGGGGGGGATTCCTCTGCTCAGGCCCAGGCACTGTGAGAGTTCCTGAGCCAGCTGTGCTGCATCCCTGGATTGGGAAGGGCAATGCCAGACTCCATGGGAGCAGCACTCCAGATCTGCTGCACCACCATGCACAGAACACACACCTTCCTTACAGGGGACACTCACCAAACAGAGTCAAAATCATTTCAAGTTCCTCACGTACGTCGTGATCTCATCCCTTCCTGCCCTGCTGGCTGTGAGGAGTTTGCACAAACCCTGACAAACAGCAGGGTTTTCCCTTCTGTGCTTCCTGCTGAAGTTTTCTTGCACGTTTTAGTGAGCTTCCTTATTTCATGCCCCACAGCACACCTGTAACTTCACCCTTGCTCTCCAGTGAGCATTGACTGGAAATGTTGATGGTGCTGCTGTAGCTGGAGTGACAACAGCTCCTGTCTGGACTTTGCTCCTCACACCTGTGTGTGTGTGGGGCTCCTTGGTGGTTAAAAACCAGTAACAGCCTTGGAAACACTTTATGTTTTATGGCACAGTCTGGTCCTTTCAAGTCAGACCTGTTAAAACAATATGAGACATTTTATGGATTAGTGTTTCCTGAGCTCTATTTTATATACTGATGTCTCTAAACACAAACCCAGCCAAAGTGATGATAAGGCACTGCATGAAGTGTGAGCTCTGTCTTATGATTGAAGGTATCAATCAGCTTATTAAAACTGCTCAGAAAATTTCCCTCTCAGCATGGTGAGGTTCTTAGAACAAATAAATCCCAGCCCTTGGGTTTTGTCTTTTTGGTATAAACTCAATCCCCAGAAAGAAGCACATTGGTGTCCACTGTGGGGAGAGGACCAACAAAAAGGTACTTACTAAGAGTGTAGAGAGGGAAAGGAGTGTGTGCCCTCTGGATCAGGGGGAGCAGCTGTGGCAACACAGAATTCTGGTCACTTTGTGTCATTCATTGAGGTGGAGGAATTGAGCAGGAGAAAAAGTGTGTCCTGTCTTGCTGTCCTGGCAGGGTTAGGGAAGAGCCTTGAAGCTGAGTTAGTAAATGGTTCCTAACAATGAGGGCACCAGCTGTGACTGCCAGGATGTTTTAGGGCAGTTTAAGTCTTTGCTAAGGGGCCATTTGATAAAATCTGTGCTTGCACTCTGTTCTCTCATGGTTTTGGTCTGGCAGAAGAGCTTTGACTTAGACATTTCTCAGGCATATCCTCATCTCTATGGACTTGACTGTGTGAGGAGGAGGAAATTGTTTTGCTGCTCATTTGTACCACAGGTTTTAATCTTAGGTAAGGAATTCCCGTTGGAGATACTTGTGTACAGAAAATTGTGAATTCTCTAAATGCACTTGAGTAAATCTAGTTTTGAAAATCTCTGTATTCCAATTATATTTCCTATTGATGTAAAAATAATAAAGTAACTAAGTTCATTCCTGGTTCCTGCTTCATGGTGTGTTAGGAAGAGGGATTAGACTGTGCTGTGTGTGTAACCTCTGCATGCCAACATATGTCACTTATAGCTCTATATGTGTAGATATTTGCTGTCACATGACAGTTTGGTGGCTCAGGTGAGGTTCTGTCACTCTCTGTGGATTGATCAGACAAGGAGGGGCTGCTCCTGCTCCTTTCCTGTTGTGCTGCTGAATCCATGGAATTCTCTGCAGGCCAAGAAGCTACAAAAATTTGGGGATTTTGCACACCAGGCTCTGTCAGGTCGGAGGTTGGGTTTATGTGGAGACTAGTGGGAATTTTTGTGGGATCCCAGTGGTTTCTGACTTGCTAACAGTGCTAAGGGCAGTGTGAGTGGGGAGCAGCTCTCACCTTGCTGATTGGGAGCATTGTAAGTGCATCTCCACCACACAACCATGGACATCCCATCCCGTTTCCCAGGAAGGGGAAGCTGCTGCTTTTCCATAGGAGGAGCCCTTGGGAGGAGGAGCCCAGCCAGGAGCAGGTGCAGCCTTGCCAAGAGCTGCTCCTCTGTGACAGGTACCTCCCAAATTCCTTGCTGTTTCCATGGACTGGTTTGCATTCACAGCTGTGCTTCATTTTTATTTTTCCTTTTTTTTCCTCAGCAAAGAGCAGGGAGCCACAAGGGACTCGTCCCCTCCATGGATGGCAGGCAGAGTTGCCAAGCAAGCAGCAGTGCAGATGTTGGCAGAAGCACCACTGTGCCACTGACATTTTCCCAGGGATTAGCTGTTCCCTGGCAGTGTGTTGGGTGCACACAGGCTCCTGTTGACAGTAAGATTCACAAGAATTGCTTTCCTTTTGTGTCTTGCTTCAGCCTGTTCCAGGCAGTGTGTGATGTCCTTCCTGCTGGAGCTTTACAGGCTTGGAGAGGGGGGGGGTTAAAGTTTGGGTTGGTTTGTTTTGGCCCCTTTGCATCATCACTGATTTTTTTTTCCATTCCTGTCTGTTCAGGGTTTATGTTTGAGTGATGGAAAGGAGCTGTTGAGTATTTTGTGTAGTCAGGATTAAGCACCTGAGTAGAAACAGCCAACAAGGTGGTGTGGAGTCAAGTCTTGACTTTGTAGGCTAATAGGGAACATAATAAACCAAGGAAAGCAAACCACAGCTAATGGAGGGAGGGAAATAAGCAGTTAGAACACAGAGAACTGTCTGAGGGGATAAGGATCAGCACTGGGATGAGCTGGGACACTGACCTGGATTGGCACATCCCACAGGGAAGTGTTCATGGACACTTTATGCTGATTCTAGAGTGGCTGACACTGAATTCAGGTGTTAATTCACAGCCCAGAGAGCTCAGAGATGATGATAGTTGACATTTCCTGCACACTGGAAAACTTGCCTCGACTCACAAAACTCTGGAACAAAGGTTGGTTCCATCAGTATGTGAAAAAACTTTAAACCCAGATGTATCTGATTTTGGTGTCAGTTCTGAACTCCTGTAATTACCCTTAACATTTCCAGGAGTAAAGAATATCCCGAGTTGGAAGGGCTCTTCAGTCTCCGTGTGCTGTGCTGGTGCAGGCTCTTGGCTTTCCTTTGGAGCACTCCCAACCAGGAGCCCCTCCCTGGTGCCAGGGTGTCCCTCCCACACAGTACATGCCGTGCTGCTGCTTGCCTTCTCTTTGTCGCTGCTTTACAGCTCACCAGGCCAACAGCAGAGGGCAACAGAGGATGCAGTTCCGTTTATTTCCTTGACTTTCCCACCACTTTCCCTTCCTTGGAACAGACTGCTCCAGATACCAAATGTTTTCCCTCATCCTGATCCCTTCCCTGTGATCTTAGGAGGAGATTTTGGTGCCTTCAGTTACTTTTCAAACTACTGTGCAAACCTCTTGTGCAATTACCTAAATGAGGGATGTGTTATTTCTCTGCATGCAGCTAAAATCTGCACTTGGAAGTACAATAAAAATGCCCTGTTTCCAGGGTGTTTTCTGCCTGATCTTCAGCCCATAGTTGGTCATATATGGAGAAGTTCTGGCTCTTTTTAGTCATTAACAGATTGAAAAGGGTGAATTAACTTCACTGGATAATTTTGTAACAGTGACTTTCTTACCCAGGGCATGCACAGACCAGACATGGGTACAGGGAACAATGCACAGCAGTCATGAGGCAGGATCATTCCCAGTCAGAGAAGGGATCAGACTCCCTTGGAATGGTTGGCACCTGCTCTGGATGCTTTATAGAGGCAAAAGGATGATCACAAGACAGTCATGGCTCCAACAAAGCTGTTCCTTTGGAGATTGAGGGATGCAACCCAGCCCTGCTGCTTGGAAAAGGTAGGAAGGAAACCCACAGAGTTTCATGGGGGCTTTGCCTTGGATACCAGATCTGTGAGAAAGAAAACAGCTGAGTTCATTTAATGTCTGCCCCACCAGGCAGGTATTTCATGCAGTCCCTCAAAGCTTCCACGTTTCCCAGAACACAGAGCTTGAGGTGTATCCTCAAGTCCCAGTACTGGATGGTGCTGGATGGGGACTTGCCTTTGGAATTACCCGTGTGGTCAGGCAGGGCTGGGCGTTCCCTGCTGCTTCTGTCCTTCACACCTGGCCCAACCCACCAGCAGGGCAAGAAGTGGATTCTGTGACTGCCTCTTGTCCTGCTGCTTAAATGGGGTAAAAGACATGTCAAGTGTATGAGACAAGGCACAAGGCACATGGCTGGAGACTCCAGAGATCAAAATTCAGTCTTAGTCATAAGCTTCTTACTAGACACAGGTAAGTCACTTCACCTTCTGTAGCCACACTTCCACTTCTGCCAAATGGGGCTAACAATGGCAGTTTCAGCTGCCTTTGCCCGTGTTTCCTATTTAGATGAAAATCTGTTTCAGGAAGGCTGTTTTAATGTGTTTGTGCTGCACAGCCCTGGGCCTGACAGTGTTGACAGTTATAAAATCACTCATCTCCATCCATCCCACAAATGTCCTTTACATCAGATTACATCCTTATTGTGAATCCAAGGACCTGTTAGTGTTATGTTCAGTTAAGAAATGAAGCTTTTCTTATTTTCAGTGTAACACTACAAATACCTCATTCATTACACAAACATCACGGCCCTTATTTCCCCCAGGAAAACTTTGTTTTGTGCTGTAACATGAGCAGAAATGACACTGACAAAAGGGCTGAGCTGGGAGGGCTCTTTTGGCAGCAAAATGAGAGCTCACATGAGAGTTGTGGAAGCTCTTCATGTCTGAGCATGACTTGAGCTGCTCCATGTCCTTGGACCTGTCACCTCTTGTGCCACCCCTGCAGGGAGCGGGTGATGAGCACCAAACTCAGCTGGTTGGTCAGGCCCTACCGATGGGACTGGTGTGGTCCCAAGGAGGTCGGTTTGGAAAACACCAAGGGATCCTATTCCCTGTTTTCCATCCCCTCCCGAGGTGGTGAGCAGTGGCTGAATCAGATCAGATTACTGGTTTGCCAGAACCCCCAGCCCTTTGATGCTGTGCAATGTTTGGAGAAGCAGCAAACACCGAGCTGACTCCATGAGCCGTTGGGCCCACGTTGCGCCACTGAGGGGCATTTTGAAACCCTCTGGGGGTTTGTTCGGTTTGGGGTTTATGCAAGCACTGAGATACCAACTCTCCTGTTCCAAACCAATGCTACCTCAGTGCACTGAGTTCTGTTGTCCCAGTCTTGCCCCAGTGATCTCAGTGAAGTTTTCCACATGCCTTCCTAGCACACCCATCTTGTGTTTGTACTTGTACAGTAACTGCTGGGTCCCACCTGAGAAGTGTCTGCATTTCACAAGTGGATGAGTAACCAGCTAATAAATGATCTTCCAGGTATTTTGGGATCTCTTAGGGTGTAAGGCACCAAGAGCTTTCTAGTGCTAGTGGGCTAAGGTGTTGCTCACCAGGAAGTCCATTCTCTCTGCCACTGGCACTATGGATTTCTAAGCCCCTCTCAGTATTTCCATCAGCTCTTGTTTTTCTGATGGCTGAAAGCAGCACTAGCCAAGCTCTAATGAATGGCAAGCAAAGCATTTCAGAGCAACGACTGCATGAACATAAATCAAAGTGCTGCCTCAAGCCTGCTGCCCAGGGAATGTGAAGGACAAGCTGTTTTCTCACCCACACCCGTGCCAGAGCCGGGGTCAGACCTCGGGGAGCTGCTGGGACTGTGGCTGGAGTGGGCAGAGCTGACTTGAACAGGTTTTGAAGCAGGAGAAAGCCCCACACTTTGTCTCCTCCAGGTTGTCATGTCCATGTATTTACTCCTGAGTAAAACCTGATTGGTTTTTTTTGTGATGGAGGCAAAGATTAAGAAGTCAGCATGACTACAAGAAGCTGGAGGCAAATCCATACCTCTAATTTAACTTTTGTAAAATCAAACCCCAGACAGATCCCAGGCACTTGTCTGCCTGCTGCTGTTTGTTCCCTGTCACTGAAGTCCAGGGGGAGTGGTAAATGCAGCCAGAACTTGTCCAAACTGAACTGATGCTCTGGAAAGCACCATTTCCAAATGTTGCTGTTTTCCATTTGATGGGGAGAGTGTTGGAGGTGCAATATCCTTCCCCGTTATTGGCTGGCTCTGAGTACCCGTTGATTTGCAGCAATAGGAAGTGAAACAGAAAAGGCAGTTTGTGTGTGGGCTGCAGATCCCTCCTGAGCTTTATCTGTGCTGTAGCAGGGGAAGAAAACTGGCACTGTATGATGTGAGAAATGATTGTATAAACACTGCACACAGCACGAGTTGGAGGGATGGACCTCGAAGAAAGGGGGGAAGTTCAGGAGCAGAGATTTCACTGGGGACCTTTCCTGATGCACCACAGGCATGCCTGGAAGTGTATAAACCATGTTTGTGCCTGGAAACTGTGATGATTTCCTCTACAGTAACATCTGAAAGGTTCAAGCAGTGTCCTAGTCCCTTGTGCTCCGTGTTGTCCCCATTCAGGACAGATGGGCCAGGCAAGACATTTTAGAAAGGGGGAGAATTGTGTCTTTCCCAACATCATGGGAAAACCAGAGGTCCAGATGATTCCCTGTGCAGGAGCCCTGGGAACATGCTGCCTGCCTGGCACTGGGCACCCTCAGGGAGCAGGGCAGCCCTTGCCATCACACCTGACTCTGGGCTGATGAATTTGGGATGGTTTCTTCTCGAAGCATAAAACTGATTTTTGAGGATGCTGGAACAGCTTTTCTAAACTACTGAAGCTGATTGAAAATCCCACCTCGGGTAATCCCTTCCAGTTAATTTGGCCTCTGTTCCTGACCTGCAATTCAGGGATGAGCTGGCAGTGATGCTCTTGGCACTGGGGCACAGTGCCTGGCCAGCTCCATGAGACATCCTGCCAGGGGAGGGCAGGAGGGACCAAGCTGCCATTCTCTTCGTAGCCATTTCAGTATTGCGTAGTAAAATTGGTGTCTGCTGAGCTGGTGGCACTGAGGAATGGAAGGCTGAGTTCTGCTTTTCCTGCTGGGAGTCAGAAATAGACCTGGAGAGATGATGACTCACCTGTAATTGAGAAAAACTGCGTGGCATCATCATGAGCTTTAACAGTTAAATCCTGATCCCACCTGCCAGAAGGAACAGACTGACAGAGCTGCGAGGGGCCAAAATGAGCTGGACATGTGGCCCAGTGCACAGGAATCCCTGGCATTGCTGCCACGCTGTGTGAGGGGCTGCACACACCTGCTGCACAGGTACCCCTGTGCTGTGGCAGGGACTCTGTCCCCGTGCAGGGACAGCTGCAGGGACAGCGGGTGGGAGGGGGCTGGCGGGGGAGCCGGGAGAAGCCCCCGGCCCCGGCAGCTCCGCACGCGTGCTCGTCCCTGCGACCTTCCTGCGGCTCCCGTCCCAAGCACAGATGATGTCAGAGTTGTCATGGCATCGGTATCTATGGAACCGGGAGCATCACCGCGGTGCTGGGAAAACCAACTCAGGAGCTGCTCCTGGAGCCGCGGGGGGAACTCCCTTCCCAGTAATTGAGGGTTTCCCTCTAAGGTTCTTCTTTTTCCTCCTTCCTGCTGTCCATGGGGAGGGAGCAGGATGGGGGCATGGCCTCCTCCTGTCCCATGGCAGCTCTGGGTGCCTCTTTTCCTCCGTGAGGAAAGCCAGAGCTTCAGCCCTGTGCTTCTTCATTTCCCTTTTCTTGCAGCAGCTGTGGGTGTGGAACAGCGACGAGTGGCCCCAAACCTTCCCCTCTGCCTCGGCCAACAGAGCCCCTCACTCGTGCCATAGCTGAGGCTCTGAGGGTGCCCCGAGGGGTGACAGCCACCCTGTCTGGGGGCTGGGCACAGGCAGGGGCTGTCTTAGGGTCAGTGTGTGCAGCAGAGCTGAGCCGAGCAGAGCAGTGGCTTCCCCACACTCTGGGCAATGCTTCTCCTTCCTGCCAATGGCCCAGCCACTGACAGGGCACAGTGCACGGTGACACTGGTGACAACACCCCACCCCTGCCCATGTCACCCTATCCCCAGAAAGCAGCAGGTTACCGTAGGACAGTAATTCTTGGAATAGCTCAGTGCCTCTGGCAGTGGCAAGGTGTCCTGGCTGTACCTTGGTGTCCCCAACCACAGCACAGTGACACTGGCTGTCCGTGGTGCCCAAACCCACAGCTTGGTGGCAGTGGCTGGCACACTGTCACAGTGCCCATACCCACACCCCGGTGACTCTGGCTGTCACACTGTCACACTGTCACAGTGCCACACTGTCACAGTGCCCATACCCACACCCCGGTGACACTGGCTGTCACACTGTCACACTGTCACAGTGCCACACTGTCACAGTGCCCATACCCACACCCCGGTGACTCTGGCTGTCACACTGTCACACTGTCACAGTGTCCATACCCACACCCCGGTGACTCTGGCTGTCACACTGTCACAGTGCCCATACCCACAGCACAGTGACATTGGCTGTCACAGTGTCACACTGTCACAGTGCCACACTGTCACAGTGCCCATACCCACAACACAGTGACATTGGCTGTCACAGTGTCACACTGTCACAGTGTCCGTACCCACAGCCCGGTGACTCTGGCTGTCGCACTGTCGCACTGTCACGCTGTCACAGCCCGCGCTGGCTGCGGAGGGAGCGCGCCCCGCGCCTGCCGCGCGCACCTGCAGGTGCCCCGCGCCCCCCCTCCCGTTGGGTGGTTCCTCCCACCGCCCGCACGCGGCGCTGCGGACGAGCCCACGCGGGAGG
>JAWWLZ010000034.1:14945835-14979249 GCA_035041345.1 Poliocrania exsul
GCGGAGGGCAAAGATGGAAGGCGCGTCCTTCGGAGCGGGCCGGGCCGGGGGGGCCATCGACCCCGTGGATTTCCTGAAGCAGCCGCAGACCCTGCTCCGGGTGACCACCTGGGTAAGGCGGCGGCGCTGGGCGCGGTGCAGGCAGGTGCGAGGCCGGTGCGGGGCAGGGCCGGTGCGGGGCCGGTGCGCTGCAGGTGCCCCTGCCCGTGCCCTGCCCGTACCCGGCGCACCGTGCCCGCTGCGGGGCCGCTGCTGCGGGCAGTGCGCGCCCCCCGGGCCGTGCTGGCTCCCGGGGCAGCTGGCAGGGAATTCCCTTGGGAAGGGGCAGGCAGCGGCGCGGGATGTGCCGCCGCCCGTGCCCGGCTCGGTGCGGGAGGATCGGTGCAGAGGACATTTTCCTGCCTTCCAGGCTCCGTGCATGCGTGTGTGTGACAGAAATCCGGGAGCCAGCCCTGCCCAGCTCCCCACTCTGCTGGGGCATGGCATGGGCTTTTTGGCCATTTCTCATCCATGGATTCTGCCGCGGAGCAGCAGGCGGGAGGTGGAATGGGCTGTGCAGCCGCTCGGGAAGGGAAGGCTTTGGTGGTCCCTGGACAGGCAGCACAGGGAGCTGAGCCCTGGAGCTCCTGGGGGCTGGATGCCCAGCGCTGAGGGAAGCCCCTGATTTGCCTCCCCCAGCCTGGCTTTGCTGCTGAGATCTGCAGGTGTGCACAGCCTTGGGAGGTTGGGGAGGTTGGAAATGCCAGGCCCTTCCCAAAAGCCCCCAGTGCTTGGCTGGAAGCTGTAGATGAGCTGGGCCGGGCCAGGGATGGATCTGGGGCATCCAGCTTGGTGTGAATGGGGCATTTTGGGCAGGTTCAGGCACTTGGTAGCAGTTGTTTCCTAAAGCCATTGCCTTATGCTAGAAAACTTGGTCTGGGTCCACCTGAGCCTCCTGGATCCTCCTGAGTGCAGTGGCAAACTGGTGGCAGTGGTGTTGGGTTTGGGTACAGTTGGATAAATTTGTCCTACTGTCGGTGAATTGAGCCCCTTGTGAGGTAAATCTGTCATGTCACATCCTGAGAGCTCCCTGTCCTTGTCATGCAAAGGGGATTGGACACTGCTGGGAAGCAGGGCCAGAATATGGAATATGGAGATGGAATAAAAGTCCCAGCTTAGAAAATAGTCTAGTGTATATTTGCTGACTGGCTTATTCAGTGGCAAAGTCCCTTGTTTAATAGTTATGTGTTCACAGGGAATTGATGAAAACCAAGTGCTTACAAGTACAGAAACACATCAGCTTAACTCAAAACAAGTGCAGGGACCACTGATGGGGATAAACATGGGGTGTGCTTGGAGCTGTCCCATAAATGTTTGCAATATTGGGAGTCAGCTCCAAAGCCAGTGAGCAAAATGAGAGGTTTAGCTGTTTTCAGTGGGCTGGGCATTGTCTGTGGAAGGTCCTGTTAAAAGTCCTTTGGAGCCCTTTTCCCAGGTCTCACATGTGCTGGTAGATCTGTCAGGGACCCTCCTCCATCACTGCTCCAGCTTGAGGGTTCAGAGCCATGGCTGGGCTGTTACAGTCCAGTTACCTGTGTCTTAAACCAGTTTGAACTCCAGTGTGAGCTGGGACTGCAGGTGGGTGGGAGCTGAGTGGGGGTTCCCTTCCCACCTGCTGTCTCTTGCAGGTTTGGTAAAGCAGAGTCTGTCCAGGCTGCTCTTGCCAGACCAAACCCATGTCCAGGTGGAGATCTTGGGTGGAGGAGGCAGCCAAAGGCTTTGCTGAGGTCTCTGCTGCCTTTCTGTTCTGTTCACTTGTGGCTGCTGCCCTGGGCGAGCGTGGCAGTGCCGTGGCACGTGGTGGCAGCCGGAACAGGGACCAACGCCTGCGTGGCACTCCTGGATGTGCAGAGCAAACAGAGCCTTCCCAGGCTGCCCTGCCTGCCAGCCCGGCCTGTGCCCTGGGGGGGTTATTCAGACAGCCCCTGGCTGGGGCATTGGGAGTGGCTGATTTGGGGTATTGGGGTGGATTTTCTTCACGTGGTTTTCCTTCCTGTGCTTCGGTGGTGCATCTTTAAACGTGGTTACCCTGGGCAGTCGGGTCTCAAATTGGAGACATAATCCTTGCTGTCTGTGGCCTTCTTTGCAGAGAAGAGGAGGGATCTGCTGCCCAAGAGGTGCTGGTTTGGGTGGGGGTGGCGATGGGGAACCACCACGAGGATTTGGGACCAGCCTCATGTGCCAGGAGTGAGCAGCTCTGTGCTGGTGGCCATTGCTGGGGCTTCCCAATGAGCCACCACCAAAGGAGGGTTCAGTTCTGCTTTGTGACTCCAGTAGCTGCTTCAGGGCTGTGGCTCAGAGCCTGTGCTGGCAAACACATCTGAGGGACTGGCAGGTGAATGGTGACTTCAACACAGAAATCCCCAAATGTCAACTCTGGCCAGAGGGGATTCCTGGTTCTGCCTCGTGCCACAACCTCCCCCTGACAGAGTAATTCTGAGTATCTGAAGGGGGAAAAATGCTCCTGGCTTGAGCTGTAAAATCAAAAGCTGGAAAGAACCACTTAACAGTTCCTCATTCATCTCTTCCCCCTCCGTCTGATGCAGTTTGTCAGATGAAGATGTGATCGCTCTTGTGGTTTCCTTTTGAGACACTTTTTGCACAGCCAAACAGACTCGATATTCATGAAGGGTGGCCACAGAATCATGAGTTCCTTTCTCTGTCACTGCCCCTGCCAGCCAGGCTTTGAAGTGGCTACCCAGCTTTGCAGGGGACTTGCTCACTTAACGTAGGTTGAGGTTTGGCTTTTAGAGGCAGTTCTGGAAACTATTCTAAGAAATGTTTTCAGTAATTCCTGTGACTGCTGTCAGAGCAGCAGTAAAAGTGCAGTGCCTGCACAGCTGGACAACCCTTTCCTGCAACACTGGCAGCTGCCTGACCCAGTCTGCTGCCTCTTTGTTCTTAAAGTTGAGTAATTTTGTAGTTCATCACCTGAGTCACAGGAAAGAGGTTTTCCTGTGCAGATTTTTATCTCATGGGCCCAGTATTTTGTTTGGGTTTTCCTTCTTAGCCCATCAACCAGCAGATGCTTTTCTTTCAGCTTTGCTGGGTGGTGGCTTTGGCAAGGGCTGTGCCAGATGGTGGTGGGATGTGTTAGTAATATGTGGTGGCTCTTAGAGGGAGGGAGCACGACCTTTCCATCCTGGTGCAGGTTTGTTTTGTTTCTCCAGAGGGTTGGAAAGGGCAGTGTTTGTGTCGTGGTAAAAGGCTGGTGGTCATTCAAAGAGTTGTGGTCAGTGGCCCGATATCCAAGTGGAGACAGTGACAAGTGGTGTCCTCAGGGGTCAGGATTGGGGCTGGTGCTGTTCAGCACCTTTGTTGATGTGGGCAGGGGATTGAGCACACCCTCAGCAAGTGAGAAACAGCCCCAAGTACGTGGTGTGGTTGGCACTCTGGAGAGAAGGCATGGAGCATCCTGAGGCACCAGGACAGGCTGGAGACCTCTTGAGGTTAAACACAGCCAAGTGCAAGGTCTTTCATGTGGGTTGGGGCAATCCCAAGCCCAAATGCAGGCTTGTGTGGGGTAACAGATTGGGAGCAACCCTGAGGAGAAGCACCCAGGGGTGTTGGTGGATGAGAAACTAAACATGTCCCACAGTGTGTGTTTGCAGCTGCTGGAGGGCTGTGGGGTGGATGTTTGGGGTTGCCAGGCTACAACACACAGCTCTTGGAAAAGTTTGGAGGTGGGGCCTGGAAAGCTCTTTTTTTGGAGCAGACCTTGCCTGCTCCAGGCATCCAGCAGGTGCAGATGGAAGTGGCTGCTTGGCATACCCAGGAGGAGTCCCCAGGAGCCATCAATGAGAAGTGCAAGGAATAAGCTCTGGACAGCTCTTGAGGGGTTTCAGTGACTCTGGAGCACTTGGGGCTCTTAGAGAAGAGCTCCAAGGCTTCTGTAGCACTTGAGGAGCCCGTGGTGAAGCTGAGAGTCGTTACCAAGATCTTAACTGCTTCAGACCTTGATCTTGGCCACGTCTGAGCAGTCACCAGATTTCTGCCTTAACTCTCTCTTTCCATGGGCTGTAGATCAAAGGCAGAACTTAAGTTTAACATTGTTGGTAATGGAATCATAGGGAAGTTTCACTGCACCTGAGCTGAAAACGGTTCTAAGTGATCATTTTGCTGTCCCCAGTGATTTCAAGCACTGCTGGTGTGCCACGTGCTCAGATTGCAGCCCTAGATTAGGAACTTTGAATGGGTGCTGTGTTCCTGTGTCCCTTACCACATTAGAAAAGGTAATTCAGTAAAAATCAGTCATGTGCTCATCAACATGCATCCTCCCAAGGGGATTAGCCTGGTGGACGTGTCCATAAACCTGTCAGAGCCAGCATCAGACCACGTCTCTGTGCCAGGAACCACCTCAGGTCTCCCCTTTGTGGCCATAGCCATAGTCCTGGGGGAGATCTGGCAGAGCTTAAAGTAGTTCTTGAGTCTTCACACCCTCCAATAAATTATGCAGATCTGTGCTGGAAACTTCCCCGTGACTGACAACTGTAAAGATAAACTGGGGAGGGACCCAGGACCTGGTTCCCCCAGAGTGTGAGCTGGGTGGGTGCTGAGGGAGGCTGGTCCTGTGCCAAGGGTCCCACTCATCCCTGAGCAGAGAATCTGCACGAGGGACGTGTGTGGCTCAGCACGAGGCTTAGCTGGGGCTTAGGGAAACACTCGGGGCTAAGCAGGATTTGGCCTGTGCTAATTCGACCTTAATTGTTTTCCCTTCTCGTTTGATGGTCCATCCTTCACTGGCTGGGCTCCCTGAGCAGGGTGGCAGTGGGGCACTGGCACTCACATTATGGTGCTGAGGGGTCACCGGGGGTTGGTCCTGACCCTGTGGTGTGGTTTGTGCCCAGCACCATCGATCACGAGCCACAGCAGAGGAGATGAGCACTGGCTGATTTGTCTTCATGCATTACAGTTCTCTGATGCTGACATTAATGGGTGCTTGTGTGTGTAATCAGAGCAGGGGTTTGCAGTCTCTACAACCCCACACCTTCTGGTGCTGTTTTTTATAGGTCCCAAATCATACAGCGCATCAGCAGTGGGAACATCTCACCTTAAAATGGCTGACAGTTCACACACCCAAGCTCTCAGCTCGTGCTCTCTTGTGTTATTTGCTTTTTATTTTCCTTGCACTGGCTGTGCTCAGACCACGAGGTCTCCTGGAGCACATTTTGGGTGTTGGGCTGCAGGAGGCTGAGAGCAGTGGGAGTGGGAAATGTGTGTGTGCTGGGGGCCAGCCAGGCCAAGCCCCAGGAGGGGAGAGGGGTCTGCAGGGTGTAGTTCCAGATGTGAGCCAGGCAGCCTGGCCAGTCACTGTCCTGCAGGTCCTGAAAACCTGGTGCAGAGGAGGCAGACATGGCTCCAGCTTTATCCACACCTGAAAGGTGTCCCCAGGGCACACAGGTGTCACAGTGCCCTGGGCTCCTGTGATGGCAGCTCTGGGTCCAGCAGCATCATGGAATCCCAGTCTGGTTCTGGTTGGAAGGGACCTTAGAGACCATCCCATTCCACCCCCTGCCATTGCAGGGACACCTCCAACTATCCCAGGGTGCTCCAAGCCCTGTCCAGCCTGGTCTTGGACACTTCCAGGGATGGGGCAGCCACAGCTGCTCTGGGCACCCTATTCCACTTTCCACCACTTTCATAGGAAAGAAGATCTGTCCTGTTGTTTGTCCTGCAATCCAAAAGTGCTGGCTGGCCTGGGGAGGTGTCCTCTCTTTTTTGGAAGCCAACTTTAAACTGGGGGAACTGGGCAGTTGGTTTTCATTCCACAGTGAGGCCCCAGCTCCTCCCTGGTTTGGTGGGACACGAACTCCCTTTGTCCTCCCACGAGCATCCCCAAACTGCCTCCCTGTGGATCTGAGCACCTCCTGGCCAGCCCTGGGCTCCCTCCCAGGCTGTGGCCGAGGCTCTGGAGCTCCTTTGTGTGGCTGAACTGCAACTCCTCATGGAAAGGCTGGGAGAAGGGAGCTTTCCTGCCTCCCCTCCTCCCCACAGCTGAAGGCAGAGGAGCACTGATGGGCTGTGCCACCAGAGCCACCAGAGTTGGGGGTTCCCATCGCCCCACACCAGGAGCCCCTGAGCTGCCAGCAGCGTCCTGGGGAAGCTTTGGCAAGGAGGATACAATTCCATAGTGGAGTGGCTGGAGAAAATCCAGTTTTCTTACTGTGTCTTGCACCAGTTCATCCAGAAAGAGCAAAATTTGCTGCTGGGTTGTGTTGGGTTGCTCAGCTGGAAAATGGAGTGTCCTGTGAAGGCTCCTTGGCAAATCCTGTGAGATATTGCTCAGGTCTGTGCAACCTCAGTCACAGTGGAAAATCTGACCTTGTATTTTCACTTTCAGGTCTCTGATGAGCTGACTGGGGGGTTTGAGCCACTGTGGACTGGAGAGGTGATCAGAAAATGGCTCTTGTTTTGCATGAACTTTAAAAAACACAGAGTTTATTTCCCCTCATCTACCCACATTTTCTCAAGAAAAAAAAGGCCTTTTTTCATCTACACTTAGAAAGACAACACCAAATCTATTCTCACTAAAATGTTTTACCAGCACCAGTTGGGTTTTTTAAGAGAAACTCCAACATTTCAAACATGGGGTGAGGGAGAGGAATCCCAAGGCAAGGCTTGTTTTGACAGCGTGTTTCAGCCAGCCCTGGTGTTTGCAGTGATTCTGTCCAACATGTGCATTGCAGCTCCTTACTGTTTTGACCACCCAAGAAGCAGCTGCATTGCCCATGCCTTGTACATCACAACATGGTTAGGAGGGTCTCATGGGAGGAGCCCTTTGGGTTGCCTGTCAGCAAGAAGGATGCTTTGCTTTCCGAAACCCCCAGAGCTGGAAGAAAATGGTAAAACACCTTTTCTGGGCATCCTCCATGGACAGCCCCAGGTGTGCAAACCTTGTGCAGGAATCAAACACCTGCCCTGTGACGTCCTTAATTGCATTTATGGGAGCTCTGCCTCACCCACCAGAACTCTGGGCTCCCACCAGGCTCCCAAAAGCACAGGGCAGGTTGTCACTCCTGGCAGAAAGGAGTAAACTCTTCTCAGAGACGCTGAGTTCAAGTTTGCTGGGCTGCCAGAGCAGTAATCGTGTGGAATCAGAGGGTCTCAATTATTCATGTTTTCCAGAATCACATTATTTCTTCCAGGGCCTGTTTTATAAATGCTGTTGCTATTTCTGAGGGTAAATAACAATTTTGCATTATTTATGAACAGATTTTTTTACAACTGCTGATGTTACAGCTGCTGCCAAAGCACTGGGAAAATCATTATTGCTGTTTGTTGTTGTTTCTTCCTTACAGCAGCCCTCTTGTTGTGTGCATGGTGATGGTGGTGGTGATGGTGGTGCTGGTGATGAACTAAGTGTGACACTGGTGAGGAACAGTGCCACCCAAGTCACCCACTGCCATCCACCCCACTTCTCTGTCCTCCTGTTTGGAGGAGACTCAGTGGAGATGGTCAGAGATGTGTTTGCTAGTGGGACATTTGCATTTGTAAGTAGCTTGAGGAAGAAGAATCCCAGAGTCACTTAAGTTGGAAAAGAGCTCCCAAACCAACCAGTCCACCCTGTGCCCTGTGCCCACCTTGTCCCCCAGATCAGAGCACTGAGTGCCATGTCCAGTCATTCCTTGGGCACCTCCAGGGATGGGACTCCAAACATCCCTGGGCAGTCCCTTCCAATGCCTGACCACCCTTTCCATGGAGAAATTCTTCCTGATGTCCAGCTTGATGTCCACCTTAAGATTGTGTCCTCTCGTCCTGAAGAAGTTCTGGCCCAGCTTCACCCCAGCACTGGAAGGAGTTTGGAGGAGATAAATCCAAATGAAGTCCTTTGGGGATGGCAGGAGTGAGACATTTGGCCCGTGCTTGGGAGATGTCCATCACAATGTTGTGTGAGGGGGTGGCTGGGGCTTGAGGATGGTTTGCTCCATTTCCCCACTCTGTGACGCAGCTCTCGGGAGTTGGGGCTGCTGGGGGTGACCCACAGCCAGGCAGCAGCCAGGGGACACGGGTGACTGTGAAAGCCACCGGCTGTGACTCATCCTGTGGCTCCTGGGCTGCTGCCCCTGTGTCCCCTGTCCCTGTCTCGTGTCCCTCGTGTCGTGCTGTTCCTGCATGATGCCCCATGTCCATCCCCAGCTGCTCCCAGGCAGCCTCTTATCTCCCCTCCTGCATCCCCGGCCTCCAGCAGCATCCTGGAGCCGTGCGGTGATGTGAGCAGGGCTGCAGGAGCAGTGCTGGCAGCCAGGGCTGAGATCAAAGGTTCACAGTGGGATGGATGGGTGCCTGCAGGCCTTGCTTCCCTCCTGCTCCCAGCCTGACATCCAGACCCTGCAGGCCTTGCTTCCCTCCTGCTCCCAGCCTGAGATCCAGGCATGGGGCAGCACATCCCAGGCTTTGGCAGAGCGGGATCCAGAGCGGATTGTGATGCAGCTGCTCCCACAGCTTCAGCTCCTGCCTTTGGTGTTGGGAGATAAGGGAATCTCTTCAGGCTGCAGCGTGTGGATGGTATTAACACAGCCTGCTGCTGCCACCAGGGCCCTTCCCTTCCTGCAGGGATGTGGGACACCCTCCAGTCCCTGCCACCAGTGGCCCCCCTGCCCTTGTGTCCCTCTCAGGGCTCAAACCACATCACTGGATAACGGGGGCAGGTGCTGCATCCTTCATTCCCTGCTAAGCCACATGGAAACCTGCCCAGTTGTTCCCAGGAGCCTGTCCCTTGTGCCTGGGTGAGCTGCTCCCACCTCCCCACACGTGTCCTGTGCCCCCTCCACCTGGCATCCAGTCCTTCCCTGGCTCAGCCTGTTCAGTTATCCTCTGGCACCTCATTCCTCCTGGCTCCACAGGGACACAGGGGGTTTATCCAGCACAGCCTGACAGTGGAGAGCAGCACGAGCACAAAGACTGTGCAGAGACCGCCCCATCTGTTTATTTTTTCCCTCCCCAGCCTGTCTGGAGAACAACATCCTTAAAATACTCTGCAAAGCAAGGCACTGAAAGGCTGGCAGGCTCACAGGGGAGGACCACCTGGGTACATCCACCAGCCCTCTGGTTGGAGCCACCAACCAGGCAGGAGTCAGGATCTATCACAAGCACCACGTTGCCATGGAGTCAGGGGCAGGATTGGATCCAGTTACGTTGCTGTTGGGAAACAGAGGTGAGTGCAAACAGCAGCCAGTTGTGTTTCCTCCTTCCTTCTGCAGATCTTCTCCATCGTGGTGTTCGGCTCCATCGTGAACGAGTGCTACGTGAACAAGGACAGCCGGGACCCCACGCTGCGCTGCATCTTCAACGAGAACGAGAGCGCCTGCAGCTACGGCGTCGCCGTCGGCATCATCGCCTTCTTCGGCTGCATCTTCTTCTGCATCCTGGACCTCTACTTCCAGCAGATCAGCAGCGTCAAGGACCGCAAGCGCGCCGTGCTGCTCGACCTCGGCTTCTCAGGTGCTGGGCCTGCAGCTCCGCTCCCCTGTCCCCCCTGTCCCCCCAGGGCCTGCCACCACTCTGTGCCTCACTCAGGGAGAGCAGGGGTGGCAGGGGGGTTGTGCCACCCAGCCAGGAGCCCAGGGACAGCAGTGAGGGAGCTGGACGTGGTGGTGTGGGGATACTGGGGGGTCCCACTTGTCTGTGTCACTTCTGCAACTGGAAATGTTTGCTGAGCTGGGTTGGTGAGGCCTCACAGAGAAGTGAGACATCAGTGGTCACGTCTCAGAGACCAGATGGGGTGTTTTACCCTCCCACATCTATTTCTGGCTCAAGGCAAGGTGGTTTCCTCAGTTGTGCTGAATCTGGTTTCACTCTGTGCATGTGTTTGGAGCGGAGCAGAAGCAGCTTCTGCACCTTGCTGGGCACCTTCACTGTGGGCAGGGTGGGCTGGGGCTCCCCAGGGCTGGCACAGATTTTCTGAGCCCTCTGGGGCCCCAGGACCAGAGGCTCAGCTGTGCAAACACGAGCAGGCAGGATGCCCTGAGCTGGGAGAGAACATCCTCTGCTGTGGGAGCTGCCTGGCTCCCTTGGCAGCTGATGTTCCCCATTCCCAGGCTCTCGTGTCAGCAAAGTCTGAAGGTGATTTATCCAGCACAGGCCTCGCTGATGGCTCTGTCCCAGATGAAAACATCCATCATCACCTCCCTGTGCTTGCCTGTCACTGGGGGTGTTCTCTCCCTGCTGGAAAGCTCATTTCCGTGGTGCTGGAGCACCAGAGTCCAGCCCTTGTTAGGGAATATTTACAGCCCTCTCTGTGGGGCCCAGTGCCTGAAACCCTTGGATTGGAGCAGAAGGGGAACATGACATCCATCTCCTGGCTGCTGCTGCCTGTGGCAGTGTGAGGCTGCAATTCTCCCTCCTTGCCTTCTACCTCCTGACAGCCCTTTTCTCCCTGCCAGCTGAGGGGGAACTGGCACTGCTCTCAATCTGTGCCTCATTTCTCCTTTGTCCTTGTCGTGCCTCTGCTGGTCAGGGGACAGGGAGTATCATGGAATCCTGGAATGGTTTAGACTGGGAGGAGCCTTAAAGCTCACTCAGTGGCACCCTCTGCCATGGGCAGGGACACCTTCCATTATCCCAGGTTGCTCCAAGCCCTGTCCAACCTTGGACACTCCCAGGGATGGGGCAGCCACAGCTTCTCTGGGCACCTGTGCCAGGGCCTGCCCACCCTCACAGGGAGGAATTTCTTCCTAAGATGCACTTGGGAAGTAACTGGGTGGTGACAGTGGGACACAGACGGGGGTTCAGGCAGGGCCACCACACTGCAAACAGCCTTTACAACCTTCCCTTCCAGCTGCTCCTCCAGCTGCTCCTGGGGACACGTGTTTGCCTGGGACCAGGCTGTGATTAGGGTGCTAACACATCTTTCCTGGTGTTTGCACTCTGTTGTCTGCAGATCCTAAAATGGTAATTATCTCCTGGCTCTTGCGGTGCTTCCTGGCATTTTCCATTTCCTCAGTGTGCTGGAGGGTGTGGAGCTGCTGCTGTGCCTGATCCAGCTGGAGCTGGGACTGGCACATGCAGCCTCACCATGTCACTGCCAGCTCAGCCTTCTTTGTGGGCTTCTGAAGCCTGTGTCAGTCCTCCAGACTTTGGACCACACATGGCTTGTGTTTCTGGAGATGCTCTCCATACCTGACCCCATCTCTGCCATCAGCAGCAAAACCTGCCCTCCCATGGCACTGGAGGGAATCCTCCTCCTCTCAGGGATCCAGGCAGAGCTGGTGTGGAAGGGAAAGGCTTGTCTCTGCATCACAAAACCTCCGGGAAGTCCACATGGATGGCAGGAGAAGCCTCTCTGGGGACACATTCCCGGCTGGAGCCACTGGTGGCTTTGGGATGAGGAAGGTCAGCAGCTCACACCCCTCAGTGCTGCAGAGGAGTTTGGCAGCTGCAATACCCAGCGCAGCCGGTGCAGGTGGGGATGTGCATGATGTCATTTTAACTCCTGAAAGCCCTCAGGTGACACCAGTGACAGACTGTGATGGCACTGGGGACCAGGTGACTCGGGGGGGTGGCAATGCCCTGCCCTGGGAGGATGAGCTGCACTAGATTGAGTGTTACACAAAGAAACAAGTTCATCCTCTGCACAGCAGTGACAGCCTGGCCCTGCTGGAGGGCCCCATGTCCCTTGGTGCCAGCATTGCGTGGCCCAGGGCTTGTCCCTGAGCATCCCCTGCTCCCAGAGCAGCTGTGCAGTGACCTCTGGGAGCTGCTCTTGTTTCACCTCTGGCCTTTCACCTCCCAGACAACCCAGAGTGTGATGCTGAGGGTTGCTGCTGGAGCAGGGCAGGGCAGGGCTCCCACTGCCATGGCCTTGGCTGCCCAGGTACCCAGGGCTGGGAGTGTTGCACCAAGACTTGGGGCTGGTGCCCACCGTGCTCCTCTCACACCAGCCAACACTTTGGGGTGTGCATCTCCTTGTGCAGAAATTGAGGGGTTGGAGCTGCTTCCCATAAAGGGGAGCAGCTGCTGGTAAAGCCCCATTGCAACAGCTGGGGAACAGAAAGCATCTCTGGGATGAACTTTAAAGAGTAAACCCCAGAGGTCACAGAACAAGTCATCATCCTACGGGGAAGTGAAAATGCATGCACAGAGATTTGGTGGCTTTGGTGACTGGATCAGCTGGGTTTGGTGAAATGTCTGTAATTTGGAAAGGGAAAGCCTGGCTGATCCATGCTGTGAGGGCAGTTCCCTGGTTGGGAAGCCCCAGGCCCAGCTGTGCAGAAGGAGATGAGCAATGTATATTCTTAAACAGCAATTAGGAGCAAATTCTGAGTTGAAGTCCTTGGATCCTGTGACTCCTGCACTGGGTGTGGGTGCCTGTGTGCATTTTATGTCATACTTAGGGACAACTGGCAAGATAAAAGGGAATAAGGGAAATAAATGGGGCTAAAGGAAGGTTCCTCCTCTGCCTGCAGCCAGCCATCCAGCAGCCCCATGGGACTGGCAGTGTGGCTGCTCATCCTGATGTGCTGAGGGTCCCTGGGAGAGTGCTGGGTGGCTCAGCATCCCCAGCATCCATGTACACTGACACCCAGAACTGGGGTGTGGGGAGGCCTCAGGAAAGCTGTTGATCCTTGTAACAGGCTCCAGGTTGTGCAGTTCCTCCTCCCAGCTCTGGAAAGCATCCCTGCTCCTCAGGCTGTGTGCTCCTGGCTTGTTTCTTGGCTGTTTTCTGAGCTCCTTGGCATCCGGCAGCGCTGTTGGCTGGGGATTGAATTAGGGAGCTGCAGCCATATCTTGCTCTGCCAGCTTTGGTTCCAGTAAGGAGTAATCACCAGAGTGCTTTTTCTCAGTTCCTCAGGCCCAGAGGGATGCTCTGCAGGGAGGAGCAGAGCTCTCATGTGAAGGACTGTGTGTAGCAGAATCACAGAATTACACAATAGTTTGGCTTGGAAAGGACTTTAAAATTCATCTTGTTCCACCCCCTGCCGTGGGCAGGGACACCTTCCACCAGCCCAGGGTGCTCCAAGCCCTGTCCAACCTGGCCTGGGACACTCCCAGGGCTGGGGCAGCCACAGCTTCTCTGGGCACCTGTGCCAGGGCCTGTCCACCCTCCCAGGGGAGAATTCCTTCCCAACATCCAACCTAAACTGACCCCATCAACTTATGGCCATCCCTCATTGTCTGGTCACTCCAAGCCCTTGTTCCCTCTCCAGCTTGTCCAGGGTGGATTTGCTGTCCCTGTGGGCCCTTGAGATCAGTCTGAGGTGCAGGTGAGTTACCCTGGGGCAGGCAGCACACTGGGTGCCCCACAAGGTCCCTTCCATCCCTGTTTTTCCATCAGCCTCCTTTGCAAAGCTCCTTTGGGGCCGCACCAGGGACCAAGGCCCCCAAAATCACTGTCTGCTGAAATCCTGTTTGTGCAGAGCAAAGGGGAGGTGGCAGCCCTGACCAGCTCTGTTCTCTCCCAGGTTTCCTGGCCTTCCTGTGGTTTGTGGCCTTCTGCTTCCTGGCCAACCAGTGGCAGCGGACGACGCTGACTCCGGGCTTTGCGCAGGGCGCGGACGCCGCGCGCGCCGCCATCACCTTCTCCTTCTTCTCCATCATCGTCTGGGTGAGCTCAGCTCGGAGGGAGGGAGGGAGGAACCAAACCTGCCCCAGGCCCAGCGCTGAGCTGGAGGAGGAATCAGGGCAGGGTTTGGAGAAGTGAATCCTGGTGGGCAATCAGGGGCTCTACTGAGGGAACTGTGAGCCCTCCACAGATGAAACTGGTGGTTTCTGACCTGGGAAGCATCAGCTCAGTCCCCTCTCACTGGGGAATTCCAGGGTTCGTCTTCTCCTGAGGCTGGGAAGTTGTGTTCCTGCTGAAAACGTGTCACCAGCCACGAGCTGCCCTGGTTTCAGGGCCTCATTAGAGCCCCAGGGGTGGCTCAGTTGAGAGCAAACGAGTCCCCGGGAGCAGATCACTGTGCTGAGCTGGTTTCATGGGATGGCAGGGGAATTTGGGGAGTTCTCAGGCTCATCAGCTCCCTGGGAGAAGCCAGAGGCCTCTCTGCTGCCCACCCAGAGGCAGAGGCTTGTAGAAACCCTCCAAGCTCCCCATTTTTGGCTTTTGTGCATCCCCAGGGGCCACAGGGGAACATCTTCCCGGGCTCCTTTCCCACAGCTGCTGGACCCCACGTGTACTGGGGGTCACTCAGGGGGCTCCCTCCCCAGGGGCTGTGTGTGGAGAAGCCAGGATGGCTCTGTGTCACCTCCACTCCTGTTTTTCCTGGGCAGAGAGCCCAAGGCTGTGCACTAATTCCATATTGCCTTAAGAGAATTGGGGCAAAAGCCAGCCCGAGGCTTTCCAGCAGTAGCCTGACTCCAATTCCTCACCAGTTCAACTGCTCCCTGCTTTATGATTATCCAGATAAATCTCCTTTAATCCCAGCTCCCCACAGCTCTTCTCCATCGCTGTGTTGCCTGAGTGCCCCTTGAATGCAGCCCCAGGGAAGGGCAGTGGGTGGGATGTCCCCCCTCCCCTCAGCATCTGCATCTGCTCCCACACCAGTCCCCTGTTACCATCCCAAAGGATGGCCAGGATGGTTGGGAAGCCATTCTCAGTGTTTACAGGCATTTTCCCCTCCTGAGCCCGTAGTTTATACACTAATTGAATTGTTAATGAATCCTCCTGAAGTCAAAGCGAGTGTGGGGCACTCACAGCTCTGCCACTGCATTTCCCACCCTTTGTGACCTCAATTCTGGCAACCTGGAAGAGGGTGAAGGAGTCTCGGCAGAACTGACCTATTTTCCTGGCCTGGCACTCATCAGTTGTCCCTCCCCACAGCAGATGGGTTTGGCACAGCCTGTCACAGCAATGGCCTCTTCAGTGTTGTGGGCTGGGTTTGGGGTTGGATTAGCTGATGGTTATGATGGAGAGGGGCAGCAGCTCCCTGGGATGCTGCCATGTGCTCAGGGCTGGGCATGGGGGTCCTGCAGGAGCTCAGGGGCCTGGAGGGATGTGGGATCTTGGAGGGGCATGAGAGGCTCTGGAGGGATGCAGGGTCCTGGGTGGGTTGTGGGATGCTGGGGGAACATGGAATGTGGAATCCTGAAGGGAAGTGGGATCCTGAGGGAGTGCAAGGTCCTGGGAGGACGTGAGGTCCTGTGGGGGTCACGGAGTCCTGGGAAGATGCAGGGTCTGGGGGGGATTGTGGGATCCTGAGAAGAGTCCTGGGGATATTGTGGGATCCAGGGGGATTGTGGGTCCTAGGGGGATTGTGGGTCCTGGGGGGACTGTGGGATCTGGGTGGATTGTGTGATCCTGGGGAATGTGGGATCCTAGAGGAGGTGTGATCCAGGGTGGGTGTGTGATCCAGGGTGGGTGTGTGATCCAGGGGTGTGTGTGATCCAGGGGCGATGTGATCCAGGGGGGATGCCGGCCCTGCCCCACAGCGCCCCTGACCTCCCTGCCCCCCACAGGTGGTGCTGGCCCTGAGGGCACTGCAGAGGTACCGCCTGGGCACGGACATGTCGCTCTTTGCCACCGACCAGTTCCCGGCGGACGCGGCCGCGCCGTACCCCGGGTACCCCGCGGGCAGCGGCACCGAGAGCACCGAGACCTACCAGAGCCCCCCCTTCACCGAGACCTTAGAGGCCAACCCCAAAGGTTACCAAGTGCCAGCGTACTGAGCGCCGGGGTGTGGCAGGGCCGTGCCACGGGGCAGCGCCGGGCATGGCCATCCCAGTGTATTCAGTCCCATTTCCCTGCCGTGCCGAGTCAGTGCTGGGTCCCTTTATTAGCTCGTTGTGCAGTGAATTCTGTACAGTGGTATTGGTTCTTGTCTTACCTGTCCCAGGGTTTCTAAAAGCAGTGTTCCCTCTAAGCCAGAAGGAAGGAGGTTGTTGCCACATCACCTACACGTGGGGAAGATGAGTAAGTGCCCTCTCTGAGCCTTGGTGCTGGGTGCTGGCTCTGCTGGGAAAGCCCAGCTCGCCTTTTCCTCTTAGAGAACAGGAGCTGAGGAGTCATTTCTCTCGTTCTGAGGAGTTATTGATCTCGTTCTTCCAGAGCTAACACAGAATCCAGTGAGGGTGGTGGGTGGTGGGGAGGGTTGGGCTCCCACTGTGGAGCTTCCCAGTCCATGTTGAATGGAAAGTGCCAAATTCACAAGGAAATAAGTGATGTCTGTGTTACTTTTCTTTGTATATATTTACTGTACAAAACAAATATCCAAACAGGTGTTGCAAAGTTGGCTCAGAGGCACAGGGTGGTCACAGTGGGTTGGGGTCAGTATCCAGATTAACTCTGTGCTTTGATGGGTGCTGGGCAGAGGTGTAAGAAGTTACTGTTTGCAGCTGGAAACCAGTTGAGCAGTAGCTGGCTGCTAACTGGGAATAGCTGTGATCAGTGGGATACGGGCACGTTGTGGTTCTGATTCCTCACTGGGGCTTTGGGAAGTTTGCAAATCTACAGGGAGTCTCTGGCTGGCAGTGCTGCCACATCCTCACACTGGGCCCTGGCACCAAGGGAGGGGCTCAGACTCGGAGCCCAGGGCCATCAGGAGTGATCCTGGACTTGTATTTTCATGCTGGGAGCAGCCACCATCTGTCAGCTGCAGCAGAGCCCCAGGTGGGGACACGTGTGTCACCCTGCAGGCTCCAGAAATGAGGAATTCAGACAGGGAACTGGAAAGGCTTCCCAGGCCAATAAGGTCCATCCTGGGAGGGCTCACGGCCCCGTGTTTGGCAATGGTGGGGGCAGAGAGGGCCTGAAAAGCACCCAGGAAAGTTTAGAGTTTCAGCTGCAAAATTCCTGCCTTGTAGAAACAACAGAATGTGTAAAATCCAGTGGGGCCTTGTCAGCCACCAGCCTTCTTTCCCTGCCTGTGTGGTGGCTGATCCAGGCCATGTGTCCCTGAGGACTGAGCAGAGGAGCTGAAACTGGAATTCCTGTCCCCCTTGGTGGCAGCTCCTCCTCGGACACCCCTGGCTGTCCCGGCCCTCCGGCAATCCGGGGTCTTGCTGTGCCAGTTCCACTGCTGCCTTCGACCTCCTGAGGAGCAACAGTCACCAGCTGTCCCTCCCCACGGAGCAGGTCCTGGCCATCACCACACAGCTCATTTCTGCTGCTGAATTGCATTTAACTCACTAATTAATCAGCAGCTGCCGTGACAAAGCACATTCCCTGCCTCCCTCCATCCGGGCCGGGTTCCGTGTGCCCTCCCAGGGAGGGCTGTGCCAGTGCTGAGCTCCTCACAGGTGCCTGGCCAGGGACACCCCAACCCCAGTGTAGCCTGAATGAATTCCAGGATCTTTGTGGTTTTGTGGAGCCAGTCTTGCTGGGAAAGGAAAAACCCCAAGGATTTTAATACAGGGTCCAGTAGAACCGTAGCAATATTTTCCTTAGAGGGAACACTGAAACTTTAGCAGCACAACCAGTACTTGTGTTAATATTTTAGCGAAATTATAATCAATTTAAATGTTTAAATTGATTGTACGTGAGATAATGTTCGTTTGGTACAGTGTATTTTTTCTAACTATACTATAACTGTTCAGAGTTTCCTTGTATCCGTGAAGAGCTACAGCTGTGTCTGCCCGCGGGCAGCGTCCTGCCCGTGTACCCCGTGCTCAATTACACACTGAATGTCCTCCCCGAGGCCTGCATTGCCTTTCTTTGCCCCACACGCACATCCACCATGCTCAGTGCCAGGTCTGCCCTCTGGAGCAGCAGCGGGAACACGGGAATGCTGCCGGCACAGCTCCAGCCCCAGCCCCGGGTGAGGCTCCTGCTCCTTCCCGAGGTCAGCAGTTTGTTCCAGCTCCCAAAACTCGGTGGTCCCTTCCCCTGGCAGGCAGCACTCGGCTGCTCTGCTGGGCAGGAGAGGAGGAGGAGGAGGAGGAGGAGGAAGGGCTTGGGAGCCTGAGAGGGTTCCTGGCAGCGGGAAGGCAGGACAGATTGTTCCTTGATTAAATCAGAATAAAACGTGTCCAGCCACACCAACAGGCACCTCGAGGGACGTCAGCCCTGATCCCTCTGCACCCAAAATGCTGGTCCCTGTTGGAGGGCAGCACGTCCCTGCTGGGGTGGCACTGGGATGGGCAGCTCAGATGGGCAGGACACCAACAGCTGGGGTGTCTTTCCAGGGAATAGCGCTGGGTTTATGCAGGATGTGGCCATGCTGAGACAGGGAGGGACAACCCACATCTCAGGTGGGCCTGTAGCACCCGGGATGCACCAGCCTGGAAAGGAGCATCACCCACCTCAGCCTGACCCAAACACCCCCAAGTGTTGGGTTTGCTGGGGGAGCTTTGCCAGAGGCCCCACGTGCAGCTCCCCAACCCCACAGCAGCCACATCTGAACACTCAGAGATGGGCTGAGACACAGCCCCAGCCTGGCCAGTGACACCTTGTGCCTGGAATCCTGCCTGGAATCCTCTTTGTGCCCCACCGTGTCCCCACGAGCTGTTGGGTGTCCCCAGTGCCCCGCAGTGCCCGTGGCAGCACATCAGGGAGTCCAGGACCCCTCAGACACAGCAGAGTGTGCAGGTGGGGCTGTAACTAAATACACCTGGTTAGAGAACTGGAGCCATCGGTGCAGTAACTGGAGGTGTACTGGGGGATCAGGTATTTGTAACATCAATTTCCATCCTCTTTCTCCCCATTTTTTCATCCCAGCCCTCCTGATGTGGCACAGTAGCACCTGGTCCCTCATAACCACCCAGACCACATCCCAAAACGGTGCCAGGACTGTGCCATCCTCACAACCCGCTTATGACTGTTCTGCCCAGAGCTCAGGACCCACCAGCACCTGGAGCTCGGAGAGGGCAGGACAGTGCTGTGCTCAGCCCAGCCCAAAAGCTGCTGTTAGCACTGAATTTGGGTGTAAGGAGTGGAATTCCAGCCATCCCGTGCCTTTCCTGGAGCTGCATTCAGCCCTACCCCTGCTCCAGGGGCTCTGCCACCACAGCCCACCTGTTTCTCAGCACTGAGGTAACCACCTCGTGGGGTTTGCAATTTCTTTGAAGCACATTAAATGATTTTTGCCAACATTTTAAGCTGTTCCTGCCAAGGTGAAAGCTTTGCTTAAAGTGTTATTTAGTAAAAATACCCCTCCCCATTACCTGCTTCTGTGTCTCAGGGCTGGAGCAGACCCCAAGAGCAGATCCCTCCCTTTATGCCACACCAGTCAGTTGGGATTTCACTGGCTCTTGTGCCTGGAGAGTGGGATGAGCTTCCCATCAGTTCCTGCCACAACAGCAAATGACACCCCCCAGCGTTTCTTTTCTGCTGTCCCTCAGTTCCTTACAGGGGCACTTTGTACCCCTCCCTCCCCAGAAGGGCACAGTGCTGCTCCTGGCTGTGCCTGCTGCTGCTCTGAGCTCCCACCAACCATGGGCATCGTCTGCTCCTTAGTAAATCCCATCACTGTTCTGTGGAATGGGCATTTCTGTCAGTGAAAGCTGCTGTATCATCTGTGGCCTCCTCTCAGCCCGTGCTGTCCCCAGGCAGGTGCCTCTGGTTCCACTCTGGTCCTCCCTCTTCCCATTCTCAGTTGCATTTTGACCCTCTGTGTGTCCCAAGAGCCTCTCCCACCCCAGTGAGGCTCAGCCAGCCCTCTCTGTCTCGACTTGAAGCCCAAGTTCAGCTGCCTGGATTTCGTTGCAATACACATTTAAACCTCAGATCCTTTAAGAGTTTTAATCTCCAACAGATCCCAACTGTGGTTTGGGAAGTTCAGTTTCTTTGCAGATACCTCTGTCCGAGCAGACGCTTCCAGGAGTTGCAGTTGTCACTTAACCTCTGTGCAGTGTAGTATAAAGTGGACTGTGTATGGAAATAAGTTTAAAATGTTTACAATTTTGTATATATTATATATATAAAAATATCTTTTGAGAGAACAATCCGTGATTCTGTATTTTCAGTGTCCGTGTAACCAACTGCAACTTATTTTCAATAAAGAGTTAAAAACGAATAGAAAAAAAAATGTGGTAATAACTTTATTTAATCAGGTGAGCACAAGGAAGAAGGAAACTGCAAGAGCAGGCCCAGAGATCCAGAGCCTGGAGGGAGCTCCTGGCAGCACCAGCCCGGGGCACCACCGAGCTGCTGACAGGGAAAGAGGAAAACCAAGGGAAGAGGGAAGAGCCTCCTGCAGGGGAGATGCATCTCAGCCCCCTGACCTTCTCCAGCCCCAGGTGGGCACAGGAGCTCACTGAGGTGGTGGCACCACCCAAACCCCGCAGTGTCCCCGTGTGTGGCTGTGCCTGGGGCGTCACATCCTGCTCAGCTCCAGGATCCCAACTGAGACAGGAACAGGGACATGTCATGATTCATCATGGACTCATGCAGGGTATGAACAGCCATGCAGGCAAATCCTCCTCCCCTGCCTGTCTGGGGCCGAACACAACACGTTCAGCTGTTCAAAACAGTCTTAAATACCCAGAAAAGAAACCCAAAGCACTTTGCAGCCTGAGCAAGCAAAAGTAACGTGTAAGGCAAGGAAAACTGGCTGTAGCAGGATTAGCTCTGAGCTTGATTCATGGAAATGATGCTTCTAGAAAAGCTGTGTTTTGTCACTAAAAATTACATAAATTAAAGTCAGCTTCATTCCTACATGTTAGAAATAACTAAACCTGGAGATGGAGGGAATGGGACACAACTACAGCCAAGGAAGTGCACGGCAGGGAGGGCTCTTGGCACTCCATCAGCTCAGAGTCACCTCAAAGGATGAAGAAATCCCCCCTCTTCCTCTGAGAGGTGGAACTTGGGGATGTCAAAAAACATGAGCAAATGCCAGCCCAGTGTCTCTGAGGGAGGTGCAGGTGTCAGACCACTGTAAACAGATAAATGCACTTAAAGGCACTGCAGAAAACATGGTCAGTGATCAGCAGCATTTAATGTCCCAGGATGCTGTTGGGAGCTCCCACCAGTAATACATCCAAGAAATTAGAAACATGGCAGTCATTAAATAAAATTCCCATGTGCTTTACAGAGAGTAAAGCCTTAATGCTGTTACTGTACATGCAGGGCTACAAAATCAGTTTCTTGAAAGAACATGTTACAGAAAAGGTCAGAGGCAACTTCAAATCTTGCACAGATGAGCCCAACTCTTCAAGCAGCAGAACTGACTCTGTTTGCAGACAGGACACTCTGCAGCCCAGGGTCTGCAGTGCTCCTGCCCACACCAGTGAGCAGCATTTCCTGCACCTTTGTACCCCTGACTAGTGTGATCTTCACTGAAATAGCACAGAGAAATCAGAATGTTATAAGGGAAGCTGCTTCTGTTCATTTCAGTGCTCCACAATCTTCCCCCACCCCAAAACCAGAAACAAACCCCCAAACCAGACGCTTATTCCCCTATTGTGTCCCGTCTGTCTGCAGATCAGGAAGGATTCCCAGCGTGTTCCAGGAGGAAGGAGCCCCTGCCTGCCCACCCTGCTGCTCAGCCTAACCCTGGCCTGGACTGTGGGAGCTCGGACTGTGGGAGGGGATGAGCCCCAGTACATTCCCGTGATCCCTTTGCCCCCAGAGGGCTCCCCACGGTACCTGCTCCCCACTGACTCACCGGCCCCGGCCCTCAGCCACTCTACACTGCCAAACCTCATTCCAAAGTGCATCTCCAGAGCCAGAGCCCGGCCCGTGGGCCCTGGGCACAGCTAACTGATGATCCTGCTGATTGCCTGTAAGGAAGGGAACTCCTCATCCTCGATATGCAAAGCTTTGTGGGTGGCCACGTCCTGCTGGGTCAGCACCTGCTTACACGTGGGGCAGATGCAGCAGTCGAGCTCGGCGTGCGAGTCCTGCTGCCACACGTTCTTTTTGCTCTTCTTGGCTTTGTTGGAGCTTTGCTTCTCCTTGCCTCGGAAGTCGTTGTGAGCAGAGAGCAGTTCCTGCTGCTTGGCTGTGTCTGGCAGCAGCACCAACAACTCCTTGAAAATCTTCTTGAAGTTCTCCCCCAGCAGCTCCCGGCAGCTCTTGTAATACTGCGCTGCAGAGATCACTCCCTGCAGGGACAGCAGAGCGCAATTACCAGAGACAGAACATGGAGCTATTAAAGCATCCCACTGGGATTCAGGTATCCCAGAGAGGGAGGTTCTGGGAACCCACTCACCTGCCTGAACTGCCCAGAATGGGTTTTAAATTTATTGAACTTGGACTCATCGCTTTGGAGAAATTCTTTAATGGATTGAATGAGCTGGATGTTCCTCTGCTGGAAGTTCTCAGGTATCAAGTATGAGCCGTGACAGGATTTTGGCCTGCATTGGGAAACACCAGAAGTGACTCTGACACTGGTTTGTGTAACAGGGGGATGCCCTGGGACACTTGGCTGGTCTGGTTTGGAGGCTGCACATCCCTCCTCCCCTCAGCTACACGTGTGTTACTCTGAGCAGCTCAGCTGCCTTGCCAGGATGAGAAAACATGGCATTTCTGCATCAGGTTCCAGCTTTACATAGACAGAATATTTAAAATCCCAATTTAACACAGCCCTGATGAGCCACTTTGTAAGGTGGGTTCACTAAAAAGATGTGAGCAAAGCCCACACCACGAATAAACCAACAGATAATGCAGGCTCTGTATTAAACTGACACACAGTTTCTCCTGCCCTTTTCCCACAAACTCCTCTTTCCACCCCAGAAGGGCCAAGCAGCAGCTCCTGGAAGGATCAGAGAGTGAAGGTCACCAAGGAGAATGAGCCTCAGCACTTTGCTGCTGGACTCTGACAGAATCGATGGGAAGGTGATGGAATATGCTGAAGCTGCAGATTCCCAAATAAATCTGGAAGAGACCACAGTCTGAGCAGCTACACTGCCCAGCCTTTCACTTCCTCAGCTGCACCTGCACAGGGCTGTTTTCCTCTACACAACTCCTGAATCCAGCCCTGGGACTTCCCAATGGGAATCTGCCCCCAGTGGCCTCGCTTGGAGTAACCCCGACTATCCCAAGCGCTGTTGGAAGCCCCTCTGACACAACTGCAACGTGTGAAACAACCCCCTGCAAGGACTTTACTCACTCTTTGAGAGCTGTAGTGGCGGGGTCGGAGATGTTGGAGGCTGGAATGACAGCGAAGCCCGGGGGGGGTTTGCTGAGCGGCACCGCCAGCCCCGGGGGCGGGGCCGGGCCCTTCAGCAGCACCACGGAGTTAAAGCCTGCGGGCAGACAGGGCAGGGGCAGGACTTACAATCACACCCAGCTAAAACTCACACCGCGCTCTGCCATGCCCTGCACAAGCACCAGGAAGAAGCTGCAGTGCAGACATCACTATATTGGAAAAAACCTAAAAATCAGAGGTGGAAATCTTCAAGAAGCACTTCAGGGTGGTTGATGTTCCTCTACACAGAAAGTGCTTTAATTATTCATTTACTTTTTCAATGGAAAATAGTTTTAAAAACCCACTCAAAGTCACAATGAAAAACACTTTTGCATTATTAAAGTGAGCAGAGACCACTCCAGGAGGCAGAGCAGCACTGGGCACAGCCTGGCCTGGCATCCCCCCACAAACAGCGGTGCCACCTCCATTAAAGCCACTCCAAGTCACATTTATTGCTGTCCCCCCACTTTTACAAGGTCATGGCTAAAAGCAGGGCAGGAAACCTCTGCAAGCACAGGAGAAAGAGGCCAAGAAAGCCAACTGAGAGTGCAGGCAGGCACAGGACACTGCCAGAGACTGCCCTCACCCACAGTGGCTTCCAAAGCAGATCCTGCAGCACAACAGCCCCAAGAAGAGCAGGGACAGGTAAAAATCAGCTGCTCATCCGTGAGCCACCCCCAGAGACCAGACCCCTCCAACTGTGTGGGACAGAGGTGTCCCAACACCAGGATTCCCAGAGGACATTCCAGTCCCCCTCCTGTGCCACCCAGGCTGCCCTTACCTCCGGAGCCCAACCTGGCACCCGGTGGCAGACCCTCACACAAGCCAGGAGAGTTCATACAACACATCCACGTGCCATGTTCCTCTAGGCCACTTCCAAGAAAAGCTGGCTGTGCTTCCCCACCCCTGGCACTGTCCAGGGTCAGCCTGGACGGGGCTTGGAGCACCCTGGGCTGGTGGAAGGTGTCCCTGCCCATAGCAAGGGGGTGGGATGAGATCATCTTTAAGATCCCCCCCAAACCCAAACCATTCCGTGATTCCCTCTGTGCTCACCTGGTGGTGGGGGCATCCTGGCTGATCCTGAGCTCCCAAGAGCTGGGAAGTCTTCCTGAGGTAAAGGGCATTTGTTAGTCCCTGGGGGCTTTTTAAGGCCGGGGGGCTCTTTGGGTGTCCCACAGACAGCTGAGGCCTTCTCTGAGTGACCATTCACGACAGCTGTGGGCCTGTCTGGGCCGGGAGGGGCAGGGAACACCCTGGGGGGCTGCTCTGCTTCCGGGGGCTTCTCCGTGCCCGGCCTGGGCAGCGCCGTGTCCTGGGGGGCACGTGGGCACGACGGGCTCTGCTTCTCAACCCCCACCTTCTTCTTCTTGCCCACTTTCGTGAAAGTCTGTGAGGTAGAAGCTGCCAGCAGGGACGAGACGTCGAACATGGTGGGCGCGTTGCGGATCTCCTGCGTGGTCAGGCCCCCCCCGCCGTCCTCCTCCTCCTCCTCACAGAGTTTATTGCTCTTCTTGCTTCCCTTGGAGGTGTTCAGGGATGGTTTTTTGGCTGGCTGGCTGACACAGGGGCTGCTGATGGCTTTGACCATGGTTTTGCTGGAACCATTGTTCCAGGCAGATGTGATGTTCGTTACTGTCTTGTTGTTGGGCTTCATTTTGGACACGAGGGCTGGGAAATCCTCCTCTTGGAAGGCCGTTTTCTTTGCAGTCGCTGTGTATGTCAGAGACATCCCAGACGAGATGGTGGGAGCTGCAGAGGATGACAGGCTTGGGAAATCTTCTTCCTTAAGCTTAACCAGAGCTGGCTGGGCAGAGCTGTGAGGAAGGGAGAGGTTGGGTTACCCTGTTCCAGGGGTGCTGTGCAGGCAGCACAACCCCAACAGGCACACGAGCCCCACAGCTCTCCACACTCTTCCTCAAACTGTCACTTAGGGTGGCACAAGTGTCCCAGCTTGAACAGGACACAAATGTGCTCACGGTTATCAACTGCACCTGCAATGGGTCTCCTCAAGAAGTGCCACCAGCCTTGCTGTGTTATTAGCACTGTCTCAGCACCCCTCACCTTGACCAGAGCTGGTACAGGGGCATTGGAGCTGCCACATCCTGCAAAGACAACACTCTCAGGGACATGGTGGGATTGCTGGGGTGTCCTGGGCATGGCCAGGAGCTGGACTTGAAGACCCTTGGGGGTCCCTTCCAGCTCAGGATGTTTCATGATTCTATGACTACAAGACCAAGCCATGAGCTGATGCTGCATGTGAACAGCACATGAACAGCTCAAGGCAGGAGGGGACGGGACAGGGGAGGCACTGGGAGATCAAACGATCTGGAAAATCATTTTCCACAGAAATGCAGAACATAAATAAGCTTCTAAATCTGCTTTCTCACTGCTGCAGCCCTGCACAAACTTACCCTTGGAGAGGTCCTGCTGCCGAGCCAATTGCTGGAAAGTCGTCTTGGCTGAGAGCACCATTAGCAGCTGCTTCTTTTGGAATAGTGACAAAAAGAGCAAAGAAATGTTTTCAACTCAGGCCCATTCGCTGCAGAGTGGGGGCTACATGAACATGACAGCAGCATCACCAAGTCCTATTTTCAGCAGCTGATGATGCCATTAACTGACATTCCAAAACAATTTAAATGCATGCATCAATTTCCTTCAATTAGCTGCATTCACCATTATGTCACGGCACACAGGAAATTCATGAGACTTTAAATCAGTAAAACACTGGGGGGAAGTGCTTTGTGAGAGAACCTTCCAGACACTGAGATGCCAGTGGCCACAGTTTTCCCCAGGGGTTGGCACTCAGCTGCCTGCACAGGTCAGGATGTTCAGCAGAGTTCCTGTGCTCCAACTGACTGATGCTGAAGCTCCTTCACCTGGAAAGCTGCTCCACTGAGCAACCTCTCACACCTCTGCCCAAACTGCTCAGTTGGTTCCTGGGCAGTTGTTTTATATTGAAACACAGCTGGTTCCCAATTTAATTTGCCTTAAAATCCCAATTCTGTGCTGCAGAGTGCAGGGACAGATTGGTAATGGCCTTGACACACACACAGCAAAAGCTGGAGGGGATAACCCTGCTCACCCCCAAATGAGCTGCACCCATCACCCACCCAGAGCTCCCAGCAGCTCCCAGTTCCTAAGGAAGTGCCATAAAATCTTGTTGCAGGAGCAACAAGTTTGCTTTCACCAGTTATGAACTTTTACTGGGAATAACTTGTTCTCAAGAAGTGGGAAGTCAGCTCACCTGTCACACTGTTTGGAGGCTTTGGCACACGTTTGGAGCCCAGCACGTCGGGGTCCCTCAGATCCTCCTTTCTGCCTCTGCTGCCTCCACCATCCTCTTTGTCCTCCACCCTTTTCTTCTCCTCCTGCCGTTTGGCTGCCACAGACGCCCTGACTGCTGCTGCAACATCCCTGTCTTCCTCCTCCCTGCAGGACAGGGCACATTTCCTTGGTCAAACACAGGGAGCAGGGAGCCTCACTCTGCCAGCTCCGGTGCCATCCCTGATCCTGCACTGCCACCTGCTGAGAGGGCCCAACCAGCCCCACCACTCCAACCACCCCAGCCAGCCACACTCCCCCCTGAACTTCCAAGTTCTACGTGTGGGAATTACAATCCAGACCAGAAGAAACTGGAGTGACTGGGGAGACAGTACCAAGGGTGAATGGGGCACCTGTCTCTCCTGCTCATTTTCAAACACATGAAATCATTTTTGGAGGCCACAGGAACTCTTGGAGACATGGTTGGTCAGGAACTCTCAACACACGCAAGATCCACATGTGACACCAACAGAGGAGTGTTTTGGGATGGATTTTTCCCCTGTAGAATCACCAGTAATGAACCAGCTGCCCATCCAGTGAGAAAAAGAAGAAAATAAGATGTGCAGGATGTATAAAGCAGTCAGGGCTGGTGTGGGTGAAGAGACAAAGAAATGGAAAACTTCATTTCAATTCTTCACCCTCTTCCTTTTCCAAAGCCCTCAGTCTGGCCACACAGAGATCTGTTAGTTCAGTGAAAAGCATGGCCCTTAGAACAGGAATTTCAAGATTACCCAGACAAAAAACTCCATTAAACCTGCACAGACTTGTCACCTGCTTCAGAAAAACATAATTAGTGAAGTTTGCATAAAAACAGCTGCTGAAATTAATTTAGAGTTCTGAGTTTATTTCACCCACAAGCTGAGGATCCCATTGTTTGCTTCCTGAGCTGAAATGTCACACACAGTATTTCCACACTGACCAAGCCTGTAGCCAGCACATGGACTGGCACTGGAAGCTCATTCTGCTCAGCTAAGGGGTCACCATGGAGGCCTCCAAATTTTGTACCCACTTCCCACTGACCCACCAAAATACTGTGAATTGGCAAGTAAAAACCAACACTGAACAGGAATACAACTCCACCCAAAACTGTGCTACTCACCTTTTGTACCTCCAGCTGCCTCTCCTGTTCTGTTGGCTCCCTCGGCTGTTCAACCTGCTCGTCCTCCCCTGCCTGTTGTACCTGTCAACTTCTTCATAGTCCTCTGCACCTACAACACCTGAACAGGAGGGAGGATTGATCACTCTCAGTGTTTGCTCTAATCTGGGCATCACACTAGGCCTGAAAAAATGCAAAAAACACACTGGTACAAACAAATGATCCTAATTTCTTTCTGATTACTAAGTTAGCAGTTTTCCTAAAACTGTGTCTCGTCATTAAATGCACACATGGAGGGGAAAATCCTACAACAATTCAGGAAGGAAAGGGCCTCTGGATGTCACCTGCTCCAGACACTCACTCAAAGCAAGGCCAATTCAAAATTACATCAGGTTGCCCAGGGCCTGGTCTGGTTAAATCAGAAAATCACAGAATGGATTGGGTTGGAAAAGCCCTCCAAGATCATCAAGTCCAACCCTTGGTCCAACTCCAGTCCCTTTACCAGATCATGGCACTCAGTGCCACGTCCAGTCTCTTCTGGTTACCTTCACCTTCTACAGGGGTGAACAGGAAGGAAGGATTTCTTCATGGCTGTGAAATGTTCACCAGATGTTCTCGAAAACCCTCAGAGCAGCAAGAACCATGGAATGGTGTGGGTTGGAAGGGACCTTAAAGATCATCTTGTTCCACCCCCTGCCATGGGCAGGGACACCTTCCCCTATCCAAGGCTGCTCCAAGCCCTGTCCAACCTGGCCCTGGACACTCCCAGGGCTGGGGCGGCCACAGCTCCTCTGGGCCCTTGTGCCGGTGCCTGCCCACCCTCACAGGAGGACGTGCCCCACACAGGAGTGCCGTGCCGTGCCATGCCATGCCATGCCGTGCCGTGCCGCGCTCACCGTCGCCGCGGCGGGCGTGCCGGGGGGCGTAGGTGAACTGCAGGTCGATGTGGCGGTTCTGGCGCGCCTCGGCCCGGCTCTTGCTGTGACAGGCCATCTTGTGCGCCTTGTAGTCGATCTCGGTGCGGAAGGCGTGCGTGAACTGCTCCGAGCTGCAGCGGCCCTCCTCGCACAGGAAGTGCTTCTCGCGGAAGTGCTCCCGCAGGTACTCGTAGTCGCTGCACGGGAGGAACCAGAGCTGACACCCTGACAGGGGGCTGACACCTTCCCAAAGGGCTGACACCCTGCCGGGGGGCTGACACCTTCCTGGAGGGCTGACACCTTCCCAAGGGGCTGACACCCTCCCTCCCAGGGGGCTGACACCCTCCCAGCACGCTCTGCCACGGCTCCTCCACAGGGGCAGGTGGAGGCAAGCCCGGGTGGTTGGATTTGGTTATCCCCAGGGAAGCCTCCCAGTGAAACCACTTGTGTACAGACACCACGACCCAGATGGCAACCCAAACCCACTGGTGGATGCTCATCACATCCAGCTGTGCTTAAGGTACGTATTTCACACAAAAAATTAGTTCTATCCCCTTTGCACATGAACTTTGGAGCATTAGAATCATGGGATCACAGAACTGTTAAGGTTGGAAAAGACCTCTAAGATCCCTAAGTCCAGTCATCAACCAGCACCACCACCATGTCCCCAGGTGCCACACCCCCATGTTTCCTGAACACTTCCAAGGTTGGTGACTCCACCCATGCCCTGGGCAGCCCATTCCAACACTTGATAACACTTTCCATGAAGAAACTTTCCCTAATATCCAACCTAAACCTCCCCTGGTGTAACTTGAGGCCATTTCCTCTCACCCTGTCCACCACTAGAGGTAACACACCAGGCAGCTGCTGCCAGGCTGCAGGACATAACTTTTAATGTTCAACATTAATCAAGAAAATTTTAAAGCCCAAACTGGACACAAAGGGAATATTTTGGCTGTTTGTTTGAGGAGCCAGAGGCTGCAGCCAACCTGCTCCCATTCTCGCCCTCTGCCTTCAAACACCACTGCCCCTCAAACTCAAAGCAGACCCAGGTGATTTTCCCCTCCAGATTTAAGCTACAGCAGGAACTCGTGTAACTGTGCTGGTGCCAACCTGTAGTACTCCTGGGCGCCCTCGGAGTCGCAGAAGTGGCAGAAATAGTGGTCCCTGCGCAGGTGCTTCAGCAGCTCGTCGTTGTCCAGGTACCGCTCGTCGCAGAACTTGCACAGGGGGTGCCCCCGGTGGGAGGTGTCGTCGGGGTCCCCGTGGATCCGGTGGCGGGCCAGGTCCTTCCGGGAGTACCATTTCCTCTCAGAGGTGAAGATCTGAAGAAAATGATACAAGTGTAAATAAATACGAATTACTTCTCGTGGACAGAGGACAGAACGGAACGAGCCAGGTTGAGTCCAACGTGTCAGTTTACAGGCGTCGAAGATCGGCTTCAAATCATGCAATTTGACCCCCAACATTAAACATTTTTGGTGGGCAGGAAGCGAAAATCCAAGTGATGGATCTAAACTCAATCTGACTTGTGTTTCTCTCTGCTTGAACACTGAAAGCAGATCTAATTCGTATTTTACCCCTTCCACTTTTTTTTTGATCCAGCAACAAACTTTATAATCTCTGTGGGGGAACCCTAATTATGCAGTTATGAGCACAGAGTACTCTGCACACTCAAATTAAAAAGCCCACAGACCCCCAGTGAGTTATTTTGCTTTCCTCAGACAGCAACTACCCAAAATAGCTACAGAGGATACACTTCAGTGAACACATTCTGCACCATAAGCCAACCCTCTGTCCCCACTAACACGTGAGCTATTTTGGTAGGAAGGTTCTGGAGATGCCAAAAGGATCAGCCCAGCCTTGAGAACAGAACAGCCTTTATTTCTGGCCTAGACAAGGACTGAGAACTGCTCTGGGAAAAGGTTTGTTTGGCTTTACTGATGGACTGAAGCTTCTGCAAGTTTAAGAGCTTCTTTTCAGTGGGCACAAGGAACTTTTTGGAACAACAGAACTTTCTCTGTGAAAAAAAAATTCCCTACAATATTCTGAAATTAAAAAGCAACAGTTTTAATACTGTTTGTGAATTCTCTGGGAGAGAAAATGACAAATAAGTTCTCTCAGTGCTGGCTACACTGAACATGAAATACCTCACTGGGGTCCTGCCCTTTCCTTCAGTGAGCTCCAGGGATTGCAGGACCACAGGAAAGAGTCCAATCTGTTCCCAAACTTATTAGGGTTCACTCAGGTCAGCCTGCTCCCTTCTGGAACCTGTCCCTGCTGGCAGCAAAGCTCACCTGGCACACACCAACTGTGGCACCACCACCGTGGGGTTTAATTTAAAATCTGGAGAACCTCCAGGCCTCCTTCATTAATCAGTTTGTGGAAGGAGAAACATTTCAAATAAAGCAACTGGCCTCGCTGCAGGCAGGCAGAGGAGCCTGAAATAGCTCTGTGCTGTTCAGCCACCTCCTCCTTCCCAGCTCCCCAGGTACCCTTGGAAGTCAAGGAGGGAGAGCCTCCTCCTTCCCACACATCCCAGCAGAGACCCAGCTCACCTTTAGGTGTTTCACACACAGTTTGCAGCAGAAGAGCTCGTGCTGCTTCCTCATGTGCTGCTCCAGGTCTGCAAAGGTGCTGAAGGGCTTTGCCTCGGGGCACAAGGAGCACTCGTGCTGCAGCAGCTTCCTGGGGGAGGAAGAGAGGTCCCAAAATCATCCAGTTCCCTCCCAGCACCCCAAAACCTTCATCAGAATACAAACATTCTGGCCCTGGCAGAAGGCTCCAGCTTTGTGGGTTCCCCAGCAATCTGTAATGAGGTTTGAGTTCTGCTTATTCCAAGAATTTTGTGCTATGTCAGGAATGGGATGGAACCAAATTACACCGAGGAACTACACTGAGAGCTGCACTGGGGGAGCTGCACTGGGGGAGCTGCACTGTCCCTGCAAACTGAGGGGACTGGAACAACCCCTGTGCTCACTGCAGATTCAGCTGGTTCCTGCAACATTCACACCCAGTTTAATTCCCTTCCCACTGTCAGAAACTGAGGAATACAGTGGGAGGGGACAAAGAGTTGTAATAGAAAAGGAGGGGAGGAAAACATCACAAAAAAGCCCACCCCCAATGGTTCCCAGCTCTGCCAGAGCACTGGCCCCAGTGGGACACTCCCACTGCCTCATCTCCATAAATACCAAGTGATGCAAAACTGTAAATGTATCAAAGTTACAGGGTGGGTACAGTTCCCAGCTCTCCAAGAAAAACGTTCCACTGCCTTCATGGCTTCATCTTTTCCACTCTTGTTTCCTTTCAGCTTCTTTTAATTACCTTAGATCCTCCTAATTAAGCATATTATGAAAACATTTGTAGAACATGATGCTGATGCCACATTTTTACTCTGTATTCGTTTTTCACTTCGCTCTTTTTCTCTCTCACTCAGAATTAAGATGTTGTGGGAAGACAAGGCTGCTCTTCATACAGTATTTGGCTCAACTGGGTTGGGTCATCCTCAATCAGCACAGCAATAAACACAACAATAAGTTTATTGACACTTGTATAATATTAATCACAATTAATAGCAATTATGCCACGCAAGGAAAGGAAAGGTTTTCAGCAGGTTTGCTGCTGCTGCTAAAGGTGCAAAAACTGACTTTTATTGGTAGTGCAAAGTTTCTGTGCCCTGCTCCAGCCTCTCACCTTCCCAAACACGTGCAAGGCAGGTGACTCATGTGCCCAGCACCTGCATTCCTGGGAAAGCACAGCAGCCAGGAGAGCACAGCAGCCAGGAGAGCACAGCAGCCTGCCCTCCCAGGAGAGCACAGCAGCCAGGAGAGCACAGCAGCCAGGAGAGCACAGCAGCCTGCCCTCCCAGGAGAGCACAGGAGCCCTCCCAGCCATGCACTTCCTGCCACGTCCCTTGGAGCTGTCCCAGAGCCGGCCCCGAGCGCAGCCCCAGCTCACCTGTACAGGGCATACACCTCCCCATCCAGGAAATAAATGTCGTATTTCTTCTCATGCTGCAGCTGGTGCAGGGCTATGGAGGAGAAGGACGGCAGCTTCCTCCCAAACACCACCTGTGGGACACAACAGTGGGATCAGCGGGAGCACACCGAGCCTGGGGGGCTCTGGGACTGCAGGGAGTCTGTGGGGGCTCTGGGATTCCAGAGAACTCGGGCATTCCAGGGAGTCTGAGGGGGCTCTGGGACTGCAGGGAGCCTGTGGGGGCTCTGGGATTCCAGAGAACTCGGGCATTCCAGGGAGCCTATTGGGGCTCTGGGATTCCAGGGAGCCTGAGCAGGCTCTGGGATTCCCGGCACAGTCCGGGCTCTGACCCTGCAGAGCCCTGTGCCAGCCCCAGCTGTCACCACCCCCGGGCACTGTCACCAAAGCCACGCAGACCTTTCCTTATCAACCCGCCCGGGAAACGTGGATTGGCCCAGCCTGGCCTTTGGATTTCGAACGAGATTAGGAAAGGTTTTTATGGTCTGTTTTGCTCCCACAGCTGTGTTGAGAGTAAACATCCTCCACCAACCGAACCTTCCCCAGGGAATGCCTGGCAGGAGCCCCGCGCTGGCTCCTCCCGTTTCCTGTGGGATCGCAGGGAAACCTGGAGTCGCTCAGTGACTCAGTTACTCAGAGTCCGACGGGAAACCACCGCTCCTTCCTTGCTTAACTCCCAGGAAAGCGAGGAACAAACCACAACACTTCCCATATTATCCGTGCCACGTCCCCCGCCCAGGGATCCTCCTCGCTCCCCGCCGGGCTCGGGCACTGCAGCTCTTTAAGGCACTAAAGCCTCCAGGAGCCTCCCCCACTGCCTGCCCGGCACATTCCCAGCCTGGGAATTACGGGGGGAGCAGCGACATCCAGGGAACAGCTGGAGTTACCTGGCCCAGCCCAGACAGGCTGAGACACAAATACAGGCAGAGTTTTCAGTTCTTACACTAAATCCACAAACAGGTGCCCAGAGAAGCTGAGGCTGCCCCAGCCCTGGGAGTGTCCCAGGCCAGGCTGGACAGGGCTTGGAGCACCCTGGGCTGGT
>JAWWLZ010000034.1:14992375-15020042 GCA_035041345.1 Poliocrania exsul
AGGGCTGGGGGATTCAGCACCTGCAGCACAGGCACAGCATTCCTGACTCTGGAGCTCCTCAGCACCAGCTGCTCAACCCAACCTGGTGCCACAGCCCAGCCCAGGGAGCCACACTCTGCACTGGGGTGATGGGACAACAGCTCCTTCCTTCCCCATCCCTCAGCAGCCCTGGGAATTCAGTCAGTAAAAAGCCCCTACATCCCAAACTCCCAGCTAAAATTAACTTGTATAAAAATCCCCTTGGCCACATTTCTCCTGTCTTAGGTGGGTGTCTGTCTGGGCAGATACTCCAATTCCAAAGCCTCCTCCCCCTTGTTGTTGGCACCACAGGACAGCCCTGGCCTTCCTTCTCAAACCAGTGACTCAGGAAGCCCCCAGAGTTTGGTTTGTCTGGATTTCCCCCCACAAAATACAACTTCTAAACAATCTAATTCCAACTTCAGTGCTCATGCCATGCCAATCCATCCCATCCCACCTCACAGAGGCTCCTATGGCTGAAATCTGGCTCCATCAGGAACAGCCAGAGGGCAATAACTCCACACCAACAGGCCCAGGGTGGTTCCTCAAGGGAAGAGACCTGAGTCCTGGAGCAACAAACCAACAGCAGAATGTGCCAAGTGTCAGTCATGGCACACAAAGGGCACATCATTTCCCCAAATGTGACACCTTTCCTGGGAATTGGGGCTCATCAGGCCCTGCAGGAGAAACCCAAACCCCAGGCAAGGCTGACCGGGTCATTCTGCTGAGGAACAGGAACCAGCTGGTAACACTTCACAGTAGTATAATTATTATTATTGTTGTTAAGAAAATAGGCTGCAGGTGGTTTGGAGCCTCCCAAACCCACCATCAGGCCCCAGTTCCCAAAACACCACCCCAGGGAACAGGTTGTGGCCTCTGGTCACATCTCCAGGGCAGCTCTCTGACTTCCCCAAGGAGCAGCCAAGGCTTTTCCCAGGGATTCCTGGGAACAATCCCTAAGGTGCAACACTGAAGGACCAGCACAGCCAAGAGGAGCACTGAGGAGCAGAATCAGCCCCTGATCTCTGAGCCCCTCCCGAGGCTTCCCCCACAAACCACATTCTGCCTGCAGAACTGCACTGAGCAAACACTGCATTTTGCTCCTGGCAGATCTGGAAGTGCCAAAACCATGGAATGACAGATCCATTTAGGCTTGGAAAACACCTCTAAGAGCACCAAGTGCAACCATTAACTCAGCACTGTCAAGGTCACCACTAAACTCTGTCCCCAGGTGGCACATCCACACGGCTTAGAACCCTGCAGGGATGACTCCATCAGTTCCTTGGGCAGCTGTGCCAGGGCTGGACAGCATTTTGGGGAAGACATTGTCCCTAATACCCAACCTGAACCTCTCCTGCTGCAGACTGAGGCCTTTCCCTCCCTGCAGAGACAAACCTGCCCTTTGCAGACAGCAGGTGATGTCAGTCAAACCCAGAAGGGACAGATTTTCTTGAGGAACAAGAATTTATTGCTCCTGAGGACAAAAATGGGAGGTCTCCTTAAATTTTAACTTAATCAAGGAAGGAAATTACATACAAAACGTGCCAGGCTGCTACTCTCTACTGAGGCCAATTCAGAGGAAAAGGAATCAGGTGTTATATTTCAAAATTAAATATTTTTTCACTGCACAGGGAACCAAAGCACTTTCTGGTTGGAGAAAACAAGATTATCATTTCAAGCACTGGAACAAGTGACTTTGCCATTTGTAAGGCACAAAGCAAATTCAAAGTGTGGTTTGTTGTTACAGTAGTATTTGCACAATAGTCATTTCTCTGCATTATTAAGCACAGTTTCAGGACAGTCAGCCAAGGTGAGTGGCCCATCCCTGTAATCCCTTAATAACATGCTTGGGGTGCCATTTGGAAATCCCTTCCCCTGTGACAGAGCAATCTCTCTGCCTCCACAGTGACCATTTCCCAACACTCACCACCCTCAAACTGCACCATCTTAATCAAGCCACAGACATTAAAATGGATACAAGGATATTTCTGTCCCTGCTTTTATGGATCTGCCCTCCCAGCTTGCTCAGAGATATTATGGCCAAGCTCCTAAACATCAGAAAGGAGATGGATTTATCCCCAAACACACACACACTTTAAACTTCTGCTGTGGGTGCCGATCTCCTGAGTTGGCTGCAATTCCTCCAGGCCCAAGGCTCTTGCCTGGCTCCTTCCATCCTGCCACAGCTCCTGACAACCAGGAGTTAAACATGCCCACAGCTGTCCCAGAGCTCCTTCCAGGCCCCCTGGCATAGGTGGCAGTGCTGCTGGGAAACCTGCCCTCAGGCTGCCTGGAGGGTCATGGCAGAGCCAGGAATGTGGGGGCTCTGTGGCTCTGTGACCCTGCAGCAGGTTGTGCCACTGCACCCCAGTGATTCATGGCAGTTTGTGCTGGGAGCAGCAGCTGTGGCAACATCCCGAGGCCCTGCCTGGCCCTGGAATGTCCATGTGCTGCTCACCTGTCAGTGCTGCTGCAGCAAACACAGCAGAGTCCAGGCTGTGCTCACTCGCTCAGGGCAGGGCCCCAAAGCCCAGCCTGTGCTTTGCCCACAGGAATATCCCCCCAGGCACCTCCAGAGCCTCTGCAGCTCTGCCCCTCCAGCTGATCTTTGTCCCAGCTGCAGCAGCAGCGTGATGTCACTCAGGATTTACTACCTGATTAGGATTACTCAGACTAAACCCACTGCTAGATAAGAGCTGTGTGCTGCCTGTCACCCACACCTGCCCACAGGGAGGGAGCACCAGCCCTGCCTCCTGTCTGCCCACATTTTGCTGTCTTGTCATGTTGTTTCACAATCTTTACATTTCCAGTGTGGCTCAGAAACATAACTGAGCGATACAATATCATCTCAGGTGTGTTCTTGTGAATATTTCCATGTGGAGATGGTTTAAAACCTCAATGCCCAGACTGGGATGGTGTGAATGGCACAACTTCCCATGCTGGGATGTAGCTGTGTGACAGTCAGGGGTTGGGATCCTTCATGTTCAGGCATCACAGAGCAGGAAGAACCCCACTACTGCAGTGAGAATGGGCACAAAAGGGCCTTTTTTCTCACAGACAGTGAAGCAGCAGTTGTGAGTGTAATTCCTGATCTGGCAGATAGTACAGATTCTTACTGCTCTATGGTGACTTCAATACTCTTCTGGGAAAAATAGATTGACTTTTTCATGGTGTGTTTAACTCAAGCCATCTTATTCTTGTTTGTCTAGAATACAGTGAGAACAGTCCTCTAAAAATAAGCTCCTTCCCCCCTCCCTCAGCTCTTCAGGGCAGTTTAACTTATTATCAGCCATTATTCACATCTCTTACGTAAAGTGCCATTTCTGGCAATTTTCACGCCTCCAAATACAAAATCTGAGAGACTGGGAAAGCCCAGGCTTGGTGCCACTCCACTGGGGGGCATTTTGTCCCTTTACCTGTCCCCTGGGTTGATGTGACCTGGCCCCTGGAGCAGCAACAAAGCTCCTTTACACGCCGGGGCGCTGGGAAGCTGCAAAGCTGCTTAGAGGGGCACCTGGGGTGAGGGAATCCCCCTGGGCACAGCCCTGTGTGTGCCACAGAACCAGCCCCAGGCCCCACCTCAGGCATGGCACACCAGGGCAAGGCACACCAGGGCAGCACAGGGCTGGCAGTGCTGCTGGGTCGGTGTCCTCGCCATGGGAGCCTCTGGGACAGTGACACTGCCCTTGTCCATGTGCCCCTGGTTCCTGGGCTGGCTGGTCAGGCTCCTTGGCAGGGCTACACCTCGTAGTGCTGCAGGCTCAGCCCATCCCAGGCTCACAGTGCAGCCCAGGAGCTGATGGGTATTCTGTAAATGAAACAATCCATCTGCCTTTTCCAGAGCAAAGCTCATCCTCAAATCTGCAGGCACTGAAAGGTCATGACTTTTTGTTCTGAATCTCATGACTGCCTCCCATTCCCACCTCTATGTTCCTTCCCCAGGCTCCTGGAGAGGTCCCAGCAGCAGTGCAGGCACAGGGGATGGTTGTTCCCACCCATCCTGCCCAGGCAGAGTCGCCCCGGGGCTCAGCACAAGCACCTGCTGACTCAGCAGATCCCCCCTGGCTCCCAAGGCCCGGCCACCCCCGCACTCTCCTCACACCATCCCATCCAGCAGCCAACTCATCCTCCTTCAGTAAGAAACTAATTGGGGCGTCCCAGGTTTTAAGTTTAAATGGCTTATGCCAGTGAGCAAAGCTGTGCAATCCCATTCCTGCCCTGACACATTTGACTCAGGGCTGAGAATCAAACTCGTTTGGTTTTACCCTGAACCAAGCCCATGCCCAGCCTGCAGTGGTGAACCACTGCCCTCTGGAACAGCCCAGCAGTGGCTGCCCAAGCCTGGGGGCTCCTGCCAAAGCCCTGGCACCCACAGCCAGCCCGGGCACGGCTGAGGCTGCTGCACTGACTCATCTCTGCCAGGCAGCAAAGGATGAATGTGCAGAGGTTCCTGCTGCCTGCACTGGGGCAGAACCCACCTCCCCTCTCACACAGGTGATGATGAGCACTGTATAAAATGGCTTTTCCTGCTCTAGGACTGTGGGGCTGTGTGGCTGTACCACAGCTTGTCCCTCCCTCCTGCCCTCAGCCAAAGACTCGAGACCACCTGAAGGTTCTCAAAACGCACATGGAATATGTGACCAAAAAAGCCCCGAGCCCTCAGTCAATAATCCATTTTTAGGAAAGAATTTGTGTGAAAATGAGGTAAGTGATAACTTTGCAGATCTCCTGTTCTCCACAGAGCTATTTTGGGAGAGTGTGACTGCATTTGCTTGTCGCAGTCCTGCTTCCACCCTCCTGGCACAGCCCCAGCACATTCCAGGAGTTAACGCAGGGCTCGTTGGGATGCAGTCCCACTTATCTCCCAGACACACTGACTAACACTTTCCCACATAAACTGACCCACCCTTCAGTAGCAAGAGGTCATTCAGTACAATCAGCCTTCAAATGAGGAAAACAATCAGGAAAAGCTTCTGCGATGCCAAAAACACCAACAGAATAAAACACAACAGGCTCCAGTGTTTGTTTTATCAAAACTTAGGGACTGAAAGGCAGAATTTTCAGCTGGTGATAACCAGGGGAGCTCCACCAGAGTCAACCAGATTTCTTCCAGGCTTAGGATCTGGCCTCCCAAAAGCATTTAAAATTACTGTAGGAATGGGTTACTCTAAAACCAGGTTAAAAATCCAAAGGTAGCAATGAACCCATTCACAAGCACAGAATGATTAGCTCTGTGCCCATTCCAGTGCTGCTATAAATGTGTGTGCCACTGGCATCCCAGAGCCACCCACCCCACCTGCAGGGACTGCCACAGATCACCCCTAAACACCCCCACTAAATTTGAGTGCCAAAAAAAAAGGCAGTGAAAGCCCTTGGGAAGAAAATCTCATCATTGGTTCAGTTACAGACCAAAGCCAATGCTTGGAATGCCCAAACCAAAACCTGTGGGTGTCCAAATAGATTTATCTGCATTAAATTAGTTTACATACAGCAGGCACCTTTTCCCTTCTAAGCCAAAAAACCCCAGAGGAACTACTGGCTGTAATTAGCTGGAGCATTTGTGGTGTTTAGGCACTTTTATGAGTGGAAAACCCAAGAATTTGGTGCACAAGCCCAGAGTGTGCCCTGTGTTCCCCTCAGATCAGCCCCACTGTAGCCAGGCTCTGACCTGCCCACGGCCTGAGAAACAGGATCCAGCCACAGCTCCCTTGCCATTCCAAGCACAAGGCTCCCTTTTATCATGGAACACTCAAAAGCAGACACTCCATGTCATTCCATAATAAATCAACCCACAGAGCAACAGGATTAACTCAGAACAAAAGGCAGGAACTTACAGAACCCAAAGGAGCCGATCCAGACACACAGAGCCTTGTAGAAGCCCTTGGGACACCTCTGGGGCTGAATCCAGGGGAAAATAAAGACTCCCCCAAGGTGCCTGTAGGTCTGGCTTGGGCAAAGTGCTGCCTGGGATAAACCGGGCAATCGGTGTGAGCTCAGGGCCAGGGCCAGGCTGGGAGAGGAACCTCTGCGTCACCCCCGAGCACCTCCCACCCAGCTCTGGGCCCAACGGCCCCGGGGAGGGGAATGGAAACAAACCCCAGGGATTGGGGCTGGGCTGGGATCCTTCCCCTGTAGCCCTGCCCCAGACCCTCACACAGGCAGGGCCTTCATGGGCTGCTGTCTGACCAAACCTCGGGGAAAGGTGGAGAAAGAGGAGGCAGGAGGAGAGGGGTGGGAGCCCCCCCAGCCTGAGGGCCAGCCCAGCACTCCCCACAGGGGCACCTGAGCCACTCTGTCCATGGAGCTGACTCCTTCAAATCCATTACCCCTGTGCCAGCCACTCCCTGGGCAGAGAGCAGGGCTGCTTTGCCCTGGGTCTGCCTCTCTGCATGGCTGGTTACGTTCCCACAGCACAAACCTTTCCAGGGCTGCAGCTCCGTATCTTCCCACACCCCACACACAGAGTAGCAACTACCCTGTCCAGGGATCCTTCCACCTTCTCACAGCTGAATTAAGCCATGATTAACAAAACCAACCCCAGTGGTCACACCAATCAAACTGAGCTGTCAGTCAATCCCTGTTCCTGTCTATAACAGACAAACCCCTTGCTGCTCATCCCTTTAATGGCAAGCCCACATCTCCTCTGTGTCACACAGCAGCTGTGTCCCTAAACACAGGAGAGATGGTTTCCCCTTTCCTACAGCTCTGGATGTGTGAAAAAACCAGGAGAGCATCATTCCTGAACCTGTTTCCCAGATTGCTGCAAACTGCTCTGCAGGTGCAGCTTCAGGTCTGGCACTTTTGCCAAAAAGGGAAGAACAGCCCCTGTTTGGGACCCCAGCAAACAGGAAAACTGCCAAATGTGGAACATTTACCTGTGAGCAGTTCCATGGCTGAGTATTTTTAGCTGCAGGACAGGGTGTTAATGGCACACCTCTCCTGTTCCAAGGGCATGACCAGCCAGGCTATTCCCAGTGTCCAACAGGTGTGGGGCAGCATCTGCTCCACCAGGGCTTCACAGGGAGGGGCTCTTTTGGTCAGTCCCCACTGCCCTCTTCGTGTGAGGGGCTGCTGAATAAATCAAACCAAATCGCCCCTTCTTTGCAAAGTTCTAACACTCAGCACACTGGGAAATAGAAGTGGATGCACAACAGTGTCATTTGTTTCCCTGGTGGCAGTGGTGACACACCAAAGGGACTTCTGGTGTGACAGAACACATGCAGCTTGAAACCAAATACAATAATACATACTAAGAGAATATATATATTAAGTAATCAATTAATACATTAAGAGAACAGCAGGAAAGCAAAAAGATACGAAAAAGCAAGAACACCCTGAAATTTTCACCATTCAACGAGAAAAACCCTCACAAAGAGACTGAGAAAAATGTTAATGGTGCTGAAAAACAATGGCTCAATATAATCCTCAGCCTTAATCTGCCCTTGGCCATGGGAAGATGTTCACAATCCCTGGGCACAAAGATCATACATTGGTGCACATCTCTTGCTAATCACATACATTTACTGCAAGCAGAAATAACAGTTCCAGACACAACCCCCCCGCCATCAAATCTGTTATGAACTCAACCATCACTCAACAATGCACATCAAAGCTTTTGCCATGCAAAACTGGGATTTTTAATGAGGAATGGCCAGTAAAAAAAACAAGTCTGGGATTAACAATACATGAAAAGGACATGAAGTTGGGCAAAATAGAAAAAAACCTGCCTAAGTATATATAGAATTGATCTGCATCACTCTGATTGAGCTGTTGAAGAAGTTGGGGTCTACTGGGCAGGAAAAGAATTTTTCTTATGTCTTTCCTTTTTGTTTTTGTTTTGGTTTTTTCCACATGTAATCTCTCCAAACTCCTTTTTTCCTTAAAGGAAGGCAAAGCCTCCGGAGGTGCAGCTGTAGCTGCTGCAACGTTGTATTTGTGTTCATTAGAAAAACAAATTCACCACAGATCACGTTAAAAGCAATAACAAAAGTCTGACAAATGCAAACCATGTGTGGGGGGAAGGACACCCAGCAGTGGGGAAGGCAGGTTGGCCTGGGCTCTGCAGAGCAGCCTCACACCCCCAGTGCCATGTGCTCCACCAGGCAAGTGGGATTTGGGGAGAAAATCCAACACCAGCCCATTTCTAAGGTGGAAATGCACTAGAAAGCAAGAGAAGGCAACTAGATTTCCACATCTAGGCCAGGTTCCTGCTGGTTTAACTTGGGAAAGGTGCCACGAGGGAAGGGTCCAACGTGCTGGCAGCTCCACCAGCTGGGAACAGGAGCAGCCCATGGCGTGAGCTGCTCTGCCAGAAAATCCCTGATGGCTCCACACAGTTCCCACCAAGAGCACAGGCCTGAGCTCACCAGGAGTTTTTGCAGGCTCTGCTGTCCCACACAGCCCCCCAGGATGCCAGGGGTGCTGCTGGCTCCTTGCCCTGCCATCAGGCCACCACCCAGCCCCTGTGGAAACCACTTCCAGAGGTTTTCCTTGCCCCAGGGAACAGCAAGCAGGAGGCCTGTGGCCACAGCCAGCAGCCTGGGCAGCCTTTAGGAGCTGACTCATGGCTAATGGGCAATGACAAACTATTGTACTGGTTGTTCACTTGTGCCCAGATCAGATGACTAAGGAATTCAGGTGCCTATAGAGATTAACGGTCTCAGTAACTTTTGCAGTCCGAGCCTTAAACATCTGCATTAACAGCTTCTCCTCTGGGCTCCACAGGACATCTCCAGGCACTCCTTGCTAACGAAACACAGTAATTTTACAAGCACTCCAGCTACAGATATGAAACCCTGTAACTGACCCACATGAAAAATAAATCCTTAGTCAGGTGACGTAATGCCAACGAGCATTGCAGGCCCATCAGTGCTGGGGTTTAGCTGATGCCATTTCACACGTGATGGAGGGAAGAGAAGGCATCTGCCATGCCATGGTTTGCTGCACAGGGCACTCTGCTGGCTCCACACACGCAGCGTGAGGGGTCTGCCCCTCTGTCCCCCTGTGAGCAGGCAGGGCTCAGCACCACAGCACCCCAAGGGCTGCAGGATCGGTGCCACCACAGAGATGAAACAGCATCTCCGTGGGGTTTGCCACAGCACTGCTGCAAGCTGCTATTTTATCCCCCAGTGCTGCATCCTGCCGTAGCCAGGGCCGTTTGCTGCACTCACCCTGCATTACAGAACACCCAAAGCAGGGGCTGGTCCAGCCCTGAGCTCCCGATAATGCCACGGTTATGCCACTGCATGCACTAACAAAATATTCCTTTTTTTTTTTCTGCCTATCCACCACTGGCTGTGAGACATGAGCCAGCCCCTTGTCCCCTCCCCACAGCCCCACAACCACTGCTAAGTCATGGAGGCACCGCTACAGCCATTTCTGCCTCATTGAGAAACACAGAGGAAATCCAGAATTCCCAAGGATATCAAATCTTTAGAAATCACATCTCACTGCCATCACCCACCTTCCCAGGCCTTTATCCCATTCCATTTTCATCTGCTGTCTCTCCCTCCAGAGCCTTCTGAGCATATGCAAGTACTTCCTCCCGCAATGGCCTGAGGAGTCGGAGCCTCCCCTGACATTTCCAGCCGGCTGATCCCGCTCGGAATCGCTTCCCCCTGCCCTGCCCGCCCAGCCCCGGCTCCGGGACATTGTTCCCCAAGATGCCTGGCAGCTCGGTGCCCATTCCAGCCTCTCCCCTGAACCCTTCACCGAGCAGCTTTCATAATGCTCGCACCCCGTCAATAGAGGTCGAAGGATGCACCGAACGCTCCGGATCTTGACAGTTCATTCTCTCTCACTGCAATCCTGCTCCCGGTTCTGAACAGCAGCGTTTGTACCTACGAACGATGCTGAGTGCAACGCAGAAATACAGATCGCTACTCACCTGGAAACAATTTTACTCACGATTAAGACATCCACGTTACAAATTCAATGCTCACTCTGCTTTCGTATAATCACTCCGAGAGGAAAAACATCGGCTATTGAACACCCCGCCCGCGCCGGTGCCATGGCGAGCGTTCCCAGCGCTGCTGCAGTCTGTCTCTAGCACAAGTCTGCCATATTTTTTTTGTTAAATCAGGCCTGTCCCCACCTAACAGCAGAACCAGCCCCGAGCCAGCCGAGCCGAGCCCGCGCCCCGCGCCGCTCACTGCGGGAGGCGGGGGATGGCGGCGCTGGGACCGCAGCCCCGCAGCGCGGCCCCGCACCCCGCCCGCAGCCCCGCACCCCGCGCGCGGCGCTCCCGCACACAAAGCCCGCCGCGGGCAGGGCTGTCAGCGCGCCGCGACCCCCGCCCGGCCCCCGCCAGCCTCAGGTAACGCCCGCGGAGCGCTGGGGAGGACTCGGGGGGATCCCGGGAGCCGGGGGGGACACGGCCAGTCCGCAGCGCCCCGGGATGCTCGAGGGGTGTGCTCCGTGTCTGGGGTACGGGGGTCCCGCTGCGGCACCCGGGGGGCTTGGGGGGCACCCGGTAACGGCTCGGGGGGCTCACCGGGAAACGGGTGCATGGAGCCTTTGGAAGGGGGTCACCAACAGGGCGTTTGGAGGGGCTGCATTTAGGCTTTAAGGCAGGAAAAGGAGCTGAATGAAATGTTCAAAGCCAGGTTGGACGGGGCTTGAAGCAATCAGGTCTAGTGGGAGGTGTCCCTGCCCATGGCAGGGGGTGGGACTGGATGATCCTCAAGGTCCCTTCCAACTCAAACCATTCCAAGATTCGAAGATTTCTCTGACCCCATTTGGTGCATCACAAACGTGTGCCCTGTGGGGCTGAGCTGCCCATGCTGGAGGGATGCCCGTGGGGTCAGGGGGGTGCCCGTGGGGTCAGAGGGGTGTCCCTGGGGCTGGCAGCTGGGTGATACCGGAATGCCCCCAGTGTTGCCCCCCTCAGGCCCCCTCTCCTGCCCACTCAGGGCTCAGCCAGGCTGTGTGGGGCTGGCTCGGGGCTGACTCCAGACATTAAATTTCTTTCCTCTTATGTAAAGCTGGAGTGAACATCCAGCTGAAATCCACAGAGGCTTTTGGCTGTTGGATCAGCCCCTGAAACATGTAACTGTCTTCCTCCCCCACTTCATTTTTGTGAGGAATTCTGGGATTAGGATCATTTTGGGAAAGCCCAGGCGGGTCAGCCCTGTGCTGTTACGTCTGTGCTGGGTCCTGGCTCTGCCCACCCTGGGTACCACCCGCTCTGGGTCGGTGTTCACTCCTGCATCCCTGGGATTTCCGAGGCAAATTCCCACTGGGAGCACCACAGGCAGGTCCAAGCCCAGTCTCTGGGTGTCTGTGTGGGGTGTATCTGCATGGACAGTGGCAGGAAGGGAATCTGCAGGTGGGATCTGAGCCCACAGAGGAGCAAATGCGATGAAACTTGTGAATGGAGCCGAGGCTCAAACACTGCACTGAGGGGGAACGAGATCCTGCATGGAGAGGGAGGTGGTGGCAGAGCTGGAGGCTCAGGGATGCTCCGAAATAACCCAACCCCTCTGCTCCTTCCAGCTGTTCCCACTGGAAGACCTGGCTCTGACCCGCTGACGGACCCGGCCGAGACGCTCCACGTGCTGGAGGAGCAAGGACTGCCCGAGGTGGGAGCTGCTCCCTGGCTGGCGAGGAAGGGGCTCCTCCTCGGGGCTCTGGGGCCTCTGACCTCTCTGAAACCACACAGACACTTACATCCCAAAAAATCTGAGTTTTCATGGCCCTGCCCAGGGTAACTTCATCTTGTTTTCAGGTCAATCTAGTGCTATAAACTCGGGGAGAACAAACAGGGGAGATATTTATTTTTGCTTATTTTTTTTACATTTCTGTACTGGCTTGTTTGCAGTATGACACAAACATGTACTGTTTGCTTCCTCGGGACCTGCCCTCATTAAAATGAGATGTGATCAAAGGAAACTTGGGCTTCCTGGTGCTCTTGGGGGGTTTTGGTGGGGATTTTTAAGAGCAAAACCTGGTCCAGCCCTGCACGGGGCAGCCACTTCAGCAGCTGGGTCACTCCCAGATTCTTCTGACGTGATTTAACTCCTTGACACAAAGTTTTCTGCAGCTTTACAGTAAATCTCTTTTACTGCCTGTCAGGGAGTTACTGCCAGGCCAAGTGTCAATTCAGATGAGAGAACTTAGGAGTATTTCCTCAGCTGGGCTGTACAAGAGCTCTGTGAGTCCTCACTGCTCTGGTTGTGTTTTGCCTGCTCAGGCTTAATTCATGTAAGTCCCCACTGATGAAAATAAATGTTAATCTTCATTAAAACAGGGAGAAGCCTCAGGGCTGGGCAGGAGCCCATGGTAAGGTGGTGTTGGAGTGGGTGGGAACTGGGATCGAGGGAAAACTGAGGGGGCTGAGTCTGGTCCTGCTGAGCTTTAACACCCTGGCATTGGTGGATTTTGCAGGAAATCTGACAAGAAGAGACTTTTCCACCCCTCTTAGATGACCCCCCTGCTCCTGCCAAGATTTGTGCTGCCTTTGGTTTGGGTCTGGGTGCAAAACCCTTGTGGTGTTTGCTGGGCTTGCAGGGTTCAAATGGAAGGGTGAGCCTTGAAGAGGGGGATGAAGGATGATGTGATGAGAGATCCTTGTCTGTCCAAAACAAACACCTGAACGTGCCAATTGCTGGGGTAGAACCAGAGAGACACTCAATTAACCACAAACCCTTCACTTCTCACCCTGGAAAATCATTTTTGCTGTTGAGCATGAGCTGATTCCCCACTTGGGGCTGTAAAATAATTTCCTCTGTGCTCACAGCTCTCTGGAGACATCTGGGCTTTCCCTGGGGGTCAACAAGCCCAATAACACAGAAGAGAGCTTAAAAAGGTGTTTAATTACCCTCCCACCCCGGGGCAGGACCCGCTATCCCTGATGGATGTTAATCTGGTCCTTTCTAACAGCCTCATCCTGAGGGAGATGCCACAATGCCCGTGCTCTGCCCCTCCCGTCCCTCTCACTGAGGGGCTGCGTGCCCAGGCCTTTGGGAGGTGTGGGGGCTCAGAAACCCCCAGGTGACAGAGGGACGTGTGTGTCATCCCTTCCCTCCCACCACATCCCAGAGGCTGTGGGATGGTGGACAAGGGGTGCCAGGGGTGTGGTGGCACCCGGGTGGCTTTGCCATGCCATCTTGTGGCCACACCAAAGGCTGGGGAGGGCTGGGAGCTGACACAGAGGTGACAAGGAGCCCTTCCACAATGTCCCCATCCCCGCACCTTGCAGAGTGGGGCATTGCCCCGATGGGTGCCCCTCTGCCCAGCTCTGGGTTTAACTCCTGTCCTGCTGCTCCGTGCATGGATTTGGGCAGCCCAACACGGAGCTGCTCAGGGTCCACATGCAGCACACGTGGGATTTGGACCTGGATCTGGCCCAGGTCCATCCCTGGGGTGCTGCCTGGGAATTCTGCAGCTCCAGCAGTGCCAGAGCCAGGACGTGGTGAGGCTTTCCCAGACAGAGCTGCCGCCACCCAGCGCGGTGCCAGCGGATCCTTTTTGTTCCAGCCCAGGAGGTGGGCAAACCCCGGGGACCGTGGTGGGCAGGAAGGTGGCACAGCCCAGCCCAGGGCAGCTCCCTTTCCTTCCCCACTCCTGGGCTGTCCCAGGGGCCCAGCAGCATCCCCTGGGGCCGGGGCTCTGGGAAGGGCAGTGCCCGGGCAGGAACCCGGTGTGGGGGAGCTGCTGTGAGCTCACCCAGGGCTGGCCGGGCACACACAATGGTGCAGGGCCCGTGGGTACAGGGAGGAAGAAAACTCCCCAAGGGATTTCCTCCATCATTGGCTCTGCTCAGCTGTTGCTCAGGGAGGCTGTGGCTGAGCCAGGCCAGGACTGAGCCCCTCCTCCTGCTGTGGGGGTGACTCCAGAGACCAGGAGGTGGTGGTACCTCTGTGCCCACTGCTTTGCTCCACTGTTGTATCTCCAAGATATCCAGAGCACTGATAAAGTGACAGTGGCTTAGAGACACCATCAGAGAGGTCTCTGGCTGAGCTGCAGCAGCCCAGGACTATTCCTGGGGAGCCCAGGGGGAAACTCCTGCTTGGGACCCTCCTGTGGACCCCACTCTCCCACCCAAGAATGTTCCTCAGGTGTCTCCAGGGCTGTGCCAGCCTGGAGGTGCCACCCTCGTGTTGACTGTAACCAGGGCTGTGTTTGGGGAGTGCCTGCTCTGCTTTGGGGCAGCTCACCCGCCTCAGGCATGTGCCACTGGGAGTGGAGGTGACCTGTGCCAGCACTGCCCACTCTGCCTCCCTGGGTGTCCTGGCTTTGCTGGGGCTGGCACAGGAGCAGCTGGTGGTGCAGCAACACTGAAATGTCCCTCAGGGTCCCCTTCAGAGCCCTGTCAAGAGCTGCAAACACCTCAGGGGGCAATGAAGATCCCTGGAGACGTCCTACCCCTTCTGCCCATGGCAAGGAGATGCTGCAGGAATGGTCCCAGCCCTTGCAGGGTCCCCTGGGGGCTGGGGTGGCACCCAGAGCTGGGCATGCCAGAATAAATGATGTCCCCAACCCCTTTAGCCTCACCCACTTTTACTGGCACAGTAGGATTGGACCCCAGCATGGGCATGCTGAAACTCCAGCCCAGATGTGCTAAAACATCAGCACAGACTGGCTGAGCTCCCACCCCCCTGGGCTGCTGCTCAGGGCTGGCAGAGGGGGTGTCCCAGCTGGGCAAACTGGGAGCTCCCAGATCTCCATCCCCCTGGCTGGGGGCTCCTGGGGACAGGTACTGCTGGGCATGGATGAGTCCAGGAAGGGGTGAGTCCAGGAATGGGTGAGTCCAGGAATGGGTGAGTCCAGGAATGGGTGCTCACAGGGACAGGGGACCCCAGAACCAGTCAGAGGACTCAGCGCTGCTCTTACATCGGTGTCCTTGCTGGGGCAGGCACAGTGACAGGCAGTGTGGCACTGGCACCAGCACCAGTTGGCATCTGTGCCAGTACCAACCTCTCCAGGAGGGTTGGTAAACCCATGGGGTTTTCCTGCAGACACCAGAGTCATCTCAGCCTCTCTGGGGGCTGGCAGGGCAGTGGGTGCCCCTCTGCGGGGCACGGTGGGTGCAGAGCAGGACGGCTCACGGGGGTGTGGGAGCAGATCCCTGCTGGCTCAGCTGTCCGTGGGTGTGCTGGCACGTGGAATTCTCAGGTGTGCCCAGCCTGGCCAGTCACCAGCTCCACCCCTGCACTGCCCCAGCACCACCAGCCCCTCTGGAGCAGCACCCACAGCTCTGCTCTCTCCTGCTGGGAATAAGGACCCAGGTTGTGCAAGAGGGATCTTCCCGCTCTCAGCAGCATAACTGAACTTTCTGGATTTCACAATCCACAAAACATGTAATTTATCCTCCTAATGATCAGTTCTCCTCCTATCCCCATCAATCTAACCTGGGCAATGTTTACAGCTCAATAGTGCCACACACAGAGGCTCAGGGAAAATGAGACGGTGCTTTTTATGAGCTGTCCTCTCATTCCTGGTTCCTCCAGCAGCACAAATAAATCATCCCTTTGAAGTCATTCCCTGAGAGCAGCCAGGACACAGCAGCCCCACACTGAGTGATGGGGAAACAAGGGAGGACAGAACACAGCAGCATCTGTGCCAGTCAGAAAGCCCAAGACTTCATTTATTCACAGTCAGAGCTAATTACTGCAGTGGCAAAGGCTCTGCAGCTCCCAGAGGGGATCACCCAACTCAAGGTGCATCTCTGAGCTCGGCCAGAGGGACCAGACCTCCCTCCACACCCAGAGAGAAGGTGTGTGGGTGGCCAAGCTCTCCTGGGAGTTGAAGCCTGGCTGGAACCAGCCCGGTGAGCTCCCGCTCCATGTGCAGAGCTGGGTGTGGAGCAGGGGGTGGATAAACACCAGCACTGATGGGCAGGAGAGGCCAGGTGGGAGGAAGAGCATCTCCCTGCCAGCTGCTCCCACGGCTCAGAGATGTCTCCCGAAACTGCAGGGAGGGAGGGAGGGGTGTCCAGCAGTGCCCAGCCTGTGCCTCACCCCTGGCAAAGCTCCCATCCCAGAGCAGGATGAGCACAAGGGAGTGACCTGCATTCCAGGAGAAGGTCTGGCAGGAGGGGAATGGAGAAGCCACAAGATCTGCCCAGAGCCATCCAACAGGCTCAGTGTGGGACCACAAGTGAGACAGAGCTCCTGGAGTCCTGGAGATGTGTGTCCTCTCTGGCAGAAGGGGCCCAAAGGCACATGCAAAACCTCTCATTCCTTTGGAAGCATCAGCACATCCCAGTGACTCCATCATTGACCATCCTCCTCCTCAAAGAGCTCCTCACCCTTCCACTGCCCCAGGAGAAAGCCAGACTGAGCAGGCTCAGGGGATCAGCTGAGGTTTTCCCAGTTTCAGGAAATAAATCCCCATTTTAGGCTTACAACATGTGTGACCATGAGCAGGCAAAAATCCAGTGCTGAGTCAGGGCTCTACCAAGTCTCCTACATTCCCTACAATAAATCAATGGGGTTTGGTGGGAAAAAATGCTTTTTGGGGACATTGAGGCTGAAAACAATCAATAAATCCAAGTCATGCTTGAGAAAACGCTCGTGCTAAAAAAAATATCAAACAACCCTATTCCTCCTTTTTATTTTGCAGTTTCCCAATGCTTTCTAAAGGATGTTCAAAAGGGTTAAAATATTCAGTCTGACCACCCAAAAGATTTTCTCCACCGTGGTTTTATTGTGCTGAATTAAAAGAAAAACGTTTTGGTTCAAATAAACTTGAAACAATTCCTTCTCCTCCCCCGCTCCCTCCAGTTTTTTGGTTTAGCCACTGAGTGGAAAAATCAATTATTCGCACTCCTCTAGCCCGATAAAAAGCTTCAGGACTCCACAAAGAGGCTCAAGGGAGCACTTGTGTTGTACAGCAAATAAAACAGGCTCTGAGTTTCTCAGCTCTCAGCCTCTCCTCCTGTCACCCAAGACTTTGTGCTGAGATCGGCACTGCAGAAAGAGAAGGAGCCTCCATGGGACCAAGAAATCATCACTGTGGGACCAAAGCATCCTCCCTGTGGGACATCACATCCTCCCTGTGGGACATCACATCCTCCCTGGTGGGACCAAAGCATCCTCCCTGGTGGAACCAAAGCATCCTCCCTGGTGGGACATCACATCCTCCCTGGTGGGACCAAAGCATCTTTCCTTGGTGCAACACATCACATCCTCCCTTGGTGGGATCTGCTCTCAAAACACCCTTCCTGGTGGGACTTCACATCTTCCCTGATGGGACCAAAGCATCCTGTCTGGTGGGACCTCATGGCTACAAACTGCATCTGGAACCAGAGCTGAGCTTGGGGCTGAGCCCACCCAGCCACAGCCACAGGGCTCAGTCCTTGCCTGCAATGCCCAAGTGGCTGCATTGCCTGTGGGGAATGAGTTGGGAAGAACTGACAGAGACAAACAATGCCATGATTTTCCAGGATAGATTCTTTTGCTTTGAGAGTCTTTCTTTTGAAGAGTGACTTTATGTATAACTGCAGTGGAGGTTGGGCTTTTTTAAGCAAACTACAGATTAGAAGTGAATCAATATTCTTTTCTGGAGTCTTTTATTTACAGCCTCCAGCTGGCTGCAGTGCTTGCTTCAGCTCTGCAAAATCTGCTAGGAAAGCTGGGGAGGAAGCAGAAACACTGCAGAGGAAGGCCAGCAAGCCTGTGGCAAAGGAAGTGGCACCAAGTGCCAACACTGACAGGTAACCTGGGTCATGTCATCCTTGTAACAGACTTCAAGGAAATAAAGACCAGGAATGCAAAAAGGTGAAGATGAGGATCTCTGTGTTTCACTAAACCAAGCTCATTCCAGGTGAAACCTGGCCAGCCTCTCCAAGGGGCCCCTGGGGTGGAGTGTGAGCCTTTGCTCCCACGAGGAAACATCCAATCCTGGAATGCTTTGAGTTGGAAGGGACCTTAGAGCTCATTCAGCACCCACTCCTGGCCATGGGCAGGGACACCTTCCACTGTCCCAGGGTGCTCCAAGCCCTGTCCAAACTGGCCTTGGACACTTCGAGGGATGGGGCAGCCACAGCTCCTCTGGGCAACCTGACCACAGGGCTCCAACCACGTGGCTGCGCTGCTGGCAGGATTTTGGCCCCGGGGGCTCCATCAGCTGCCAGTGCCGATGCCAATGCTGATCTCGACGCCGGTGCCGATGCCAACGCTTACTCCGGTGACGGTGCCGGTCCCGATCCCGGTGTCGGTCCCGGTCCCGATCGCGGTCGCGGCTCCGCCCGCCCCGTCTGTCTCTGCGGCTCCGCCCCGTCCCCTCCCGGCCCGTGCCCGTCCCCGCCCGCCGCGCTCCCGGTGCCGCGGGGCAGCGCAGCATGGCCGAGCTGCGCATCGCCCAAGCCCCAGCCCCTGCCCCTGCCCCGGCTCCTTCTCTTGCCCCTGCTCCTGCCCGTGCCCCGGTCTCAGCCCCGGCTCCGGCCCCGGCCCCAGTCCCAGCCCCGCTCCCCGCCCGCCCCTCCGCGCCCGCCCCGGGCCGCCCATAAAAGCGGCCCCGCTCCCGCCCGCCCTCCCGGCGCCGCCGCTCCGCCGCCGGCCATGGCCAAGGACCAGCTGAAGCCGCGGCTGTGCCGGATGCTGAAGGGGGAGAGCGGCTACGGCTTCCACCTGCACGGCGAGAAGGGCAAGAGCGGCCAGTTCATCCGCAAAGTGGAGCCCGGCTCGCCCGCCGAGGCCGCGGGGCTGCGCGCCGGGGACCGCGTCGTGGAGGTGAACGGGCTCAACGTGGAGCAGGAGACACATCACCAGGTGCGGGCAGGGCCGGGGCACAGCGGGGACACCCCCGGGGACAGCGGGGACACGGGGGCGGTGCAGCGGGGCAGCCCCCGCGGCACCCCGGGCTGAGCGCCCGGCTGTGCCCGGCTCGGCTGTGCCCGGCTCGGCTCCAGCCTCCCTGGAGCGGCCCAAAGGGGTGTTTTCACCCAAAATATCCGTGCCGGAGCACCCCGGGCGGGCAGTGCTGGTGGGGGCGGCGGTGGGATGGGTGCCCCCCGCTCCTGCCCTGCGCTGCGGGGGTCGGGTCGGTGTGCCCGGGGCGGTCTCTCGGGTCTCGCTGCCGGGCACGGACGGGCTGTTGTAACCGTGTCAAGGTGTGAGAGCCGAAGGTGTTTGGGGCTGGGCAAGGCTCCGCCGCGTTATGCAATCTGTGGTGGAAAGGAATGGGGAGACCCGGGCTTTATTTCCGGCTCTGCTGTGGCTTTTCTTGGCTGCTTTGGGCGAGCGGCTGCAGCTCGTGCAGCCCAGAGCGTACGAGGATGCCTTAAAATCTCCTGATAAAGCTCTGCAGACGTTGAGCAGTTTTGCTGGCCGGACTGTGATAGGGCTCGGAGGGGAGTCGTGGCTGTTCCTGCCCACGGCTCTGGCTGGGGGGTTCCAAGGGAGCTGTTTCTCAGCTCTCCAACAGAAGCTGTTGCGGGCTGTGTCATTTTCTGTTTACAAAACTGAAACTTGTATTTGTCAAACAGTTCAGTCTGAAAAAACAAGCGATGAGGTTCGAGCAGCTCCAGTCCCGCCGGACACTGAGCCTGGCAGGGGCACAACTTTTGCCTCGTGGCTCCTGGGGCTCTGGGAGGTTCAGTGCTTTAGTAACTCAAACCACATGGTCAGCTCTGCTGCCAGCACCGCGTCGGGGCAGAGCAGGGATGTGTCTGGACCCCGCAGAGCTTTGGGGGGTTGTGGGTTCCCAGGTGTGGGTGTTGCTGTGCTGGAGGTGAGGCTGAGCCTTCCAGGTGTCTCCAATGAGGCCTCGTGGACTCCTGTCCATGAGCTTGGTGGGTTTTGGTGGCTGAGCTTGTTTTGATGATTTGAGCCAGCTGTGTGAAAGTTAATGTTTGTCCTGAATGTGATTGCAAACTCCTTGAAGGAGGATCCTCATCTTTGATCTGGCTGGGCAGGAAGAAGGGCTGTGTTCCTGTGGTGCCTTGGAAGCCTTCACAACTCCCTGCTGGATTTGGACTGCTGGGAATGGGCGATAGCAGAGCTGAGACAGCAGCTGTGTCTTTGAAACCTGCAGGGGCTTCCCAGAAGGTTGAGTGAAATGGAAGAAATTTCTCTTTTCTTCCACTTTTTGCTGCAGGAGGCAGGATGGAATCCTGGTGCTTGCAAGGAGGAGAGAGTCCTGGTGCTCGTGGGTGCAGGATGGAGCCCTGGCACTCACTCCCCGCTGCAGAGCAGTGATTGGGATGGGGTGTCCCATCCAGGGTGTTGAAGAGCTGGGTGCTGTCCTGTGCTCTCCTCCTGCTGCCATAGCATTGGGATCTAGAGCATGCAGGTGGTGGGAGCAGAGCAGCCCTGCCTGCTCTGAGGATCCCCCTCTCTGCTGCCTCAGTCCCACAAGAACCTCTTCCTTCCCACAGAGCTGCCCAGCACTGATGGATGGTGGGAAGGGCGATGCTGTGCCGGCTCACACACCGGCTCCTGCCCCTGGGTTTGAGCAGCTGGTTGGCCATGGCCTCTCCTTGTGCTGCTCCTTGCCCAGCCTTGAATAAGTAACACTTCTCCATGTGCATCGGGACGGAGCCCGCAGCAAACAAGGCCTTGCTGTTTGGGTGTAACTGTGTTTCCAGCTGAAGCTGGCAGCATTTGTGCCTTTGTTCTCTGTTTTTTCCTGGCCTTACCCAAGGAGCGAAGGCAGAACGTGTTCTCGGGGTGTTTCATGTCTCGGATGCACAATTGCATCCTGGCTCCCGGGTTCCTGGGCACGGGGCAGAGCTGTGGCTCCTGCCCTCCTGCTGTGCCCAGAGCAAGGGAAGCCTCCCGGTCCCTGCAGAGCCTGGCACCATGGAACAGGCCACGGGCACCTCTGTGGGAGCTGCTGCCGGTGACACCGTGAGTCCCTTCCTGGGCGGCTGCTGTTTGGCAAGGGTGGGAGGGCTGGTGCTGGTGTCACCAGGGGTGAAAGTCTGTTTGGGTGGAGCTGCGGAAATGGTGGGGCTGGGACGGTGCTGAGGAGGTCCCGAGGTGCCAGATGCTCAGGGAGGCTCCGGTGTCTCCAGCAGCGCTGCGGGCTCGGTCTGTGAACATGGCTCGGAAGCGGGTACGGTGCTGGGCACGACCTCATGGGGGCCTGGCTGCTGCTCTGCCTCCCACCCCCCTGCTCTGTCCCCAGAGGGGCTTGCTGCCATCACAGAAAGCCCTTTCTGCTCATCTGCTCGTGGGGAGAGGGTGAGGGGCTGCCCTGTGTGCTCTGCACCCCTGCCTGGCTCAGCCCTGGCACCCCCATGGCACTCGGGAAACGCTTGCTGTGTGTGCTCCATGTGCTCCATCGCTGCTCTCGCTGTGGCTGGTGGGGAGCTCAGGGCTGGGGTGATCCTGGCACAGCTCCCTGCTGGGTCGGGTCCTTCTGTGGTGCCTCTGAGTGGTGTTGAGGTCTCTGTGATTCCCTGCCTGGAGCACCCAAACTGTGGAGTCTGGAGGACATTGCCGTGCAGGACCAGCACATTCCCCATCTGCTGCCACTGCCGGGTCCCCTCTGGGAGAAGTGTCCCTGTGCTGGTGTCAGCAGCACTGTCTGAGGTCGGATGTAAATGGATCTGAACGGGAGCAGATGGGTTTTCTGGGGCCTGACTGGTCTGTGCCATTCACAGGTGGGAGCCCCGGGCAGAAGCGCCTGGCACAGCACACGGAGATGGAGCTGCAGTGCATGGCTTGGGTCAGGACAAGCAGCCTTGTCTGCAGCCTGTGCATTTCTTGTGGGTTGTTTTTTTTTCTCATTTGCAGATACAGGCTCTGTTGACCTTCAGTGGAGCTTGCAGGGAGTAAATAAAAGCTGGCTAATTGCGCATTAGGCTCGTTTGTCGCTCTAACCTTGGCGGTTGTGGCGTGTCTGGCTGCTGTGACCTAGATCAGAGCAGGGGCCCTGCAAGGACCCCAGTGCTGCTATTCGGGGTTCCCGGCATGTGTGGGGTGTTCAGGGCCACCCTGTGGCTGGTGGTGGCAGCTGAGCAGCTTTGCCAGTGATAGCACTCCTCCTCCTCCTTGGGATGAAGGCCTGTGCAGGGAGGAGGTGTCCTCAGTGGCTGCCAGCAGGGAGTCTGGAGGCGGTTTCCCTTTTCCCTGCTGCTGTGGATGTCCTGGATTTTCCCTGTTTCCATCTCAGCCCACACTGGTGGGATTTACCCCCCCTGCCTGGCTGCAGGATCGGCTCCTCCTGGCTCTCCTCACCGTGCCGGCACCACAAGTGCCTGTTGGAGCCTCTGCCAGTCACTGATCTGTGTGAAGGAGCTGGGCAGCAGCAGGACAATGTCCCCATTCAACACTGCCTGGAGCTGGATCCCGGCAGGGACAGGCCCATCTCCTGCTCCCAGCACTCCCTTATCTCTGCTGGTCCCTGGCACAGACTGGGGATGGATGCATGGATTGGGCTGTTTGCTTCCCAAAACCATCCAGGGATGGGGATGGGTGATCTCTGCTGCTGTGTGGCTGCTGGGAGTGGACTGAAAGAGCCACCCCCATCATCACCTAGAGCTGCAGGTTCCATCCTGGAGGTCTCCCAAAACCGTTCTCTGCCCTTCTCCCCCATCACTGATGGCTGGAAGTGACAGCAAACCTTTACCCAGAGTGAAGCTTCAGGGCAGTGGGGGAGCTGGTGGCCCTTGGGTCCAGCTCCTGCCACCCCTGAGAGCTGCCTGTGTCCCTGCTCAGCTGTTGCTCTGCCCTGCAGGTCGTGCAGCGCATCAAAGCGGTGGAGACGGAGACGCGGCTGCTGGTGGTGGACAAGGAGACGGACGAGTATCTGTGCAGCCTCCGCCTGACCTGCACCGAGGACATGGTGCACAACGGCATCCTGCACTCGGCTGGCCCGCCCCCCAAGCCCCTGGGCAGCGACAACGGCGAGGTCTGGAAGCCGCAGCTGGACCTGAGCGGGGGCAGCCTCCAGCGACATTCCCACAGCTTCTCCTCCCACGGCAGCAGGAAGGTGAGGGCAGAGCGGGGCAGGGTGGGTGTGAGCCCCTCTGTGAGAACCTTCCTCTGGGAGCACGGCTCGTCCCATCACAGCAAAACTTTGTGTGTGGCTGCCAGCTTGGGGACCCCCCTGTGTCCCAGGCTGCCCTTTGGACTCCTGCTTCGAGCAGTGTTGGCTGCCGGGGGCTGCACTGCTCCCTCCCCTTCCATGGCCCCCGGGGGTCTCCTGGGGTTGTGAGCCCAGGGGATGAGTGACCCTGCAGGGCCTCAGCCCAGGTCGGTGTCCCAGCCTGGATCTCACCCACCCCCGGGACGGGCTGCTCGGAGCAGGGACATGGCAAAGCTGCAGCTCATGAATGAGCTTCTCTCTGCTCCATTATTTGCAGGAGGGAGGGAACATCTGGGGCGAGCATGTTCTCAGCTTTCTGCTGAAATAGGAAGGAAATTAGCTCTTTTTAAGTGGCCTGGGTCTGGACTGTGATTTGGCACTAAGTGCCTTTTATTGGTAAACTCCTTTCCAAAGAGGAAAGAATTCGGGGTGGCAGAGGGCCAGTTTCCATGGCTGTGGGGACGGCGCAGCTTGTGCTGGCAGATAGTGGGGCTGGCCCTGCTGCAGGTGGGCACGTGGCAGGAGCTGTGTGGGCTTTGCATGGCCAAGCTGGTGGCTCTGGGGCTGCTCCACAGCCATCTGTCCCCTCCGTGTCCCCGCTCTGTGCTGCCATGGGTGTCCCGCTCCTCATCTTCCTCCTCCTCCCCAGGGCCTTTCAGGGGCTGCTCAGGCTCTGTTCCCCCAGTGCTGGCCCAGGGGTGGCCACTGGGCTGCTGAGAGAACGTCAGTGGGAAAGTCAGCAAAGTGTCATGTGCTCAGGAGCCCTCCATGGAGAAACACCCTGTGCAGAAAAGGGGTGATGCTGATATGAGGCACGAGCATCCCAGCAGTGATGAGGGGGTCTCGCCTCTGGTTCTTCCCTCTGGAACTGTGTTTGGGATCTTGCAGAGGAGGATCCTCCTTCCCTGGGGCTGGCAGGGCAGGACTGGAGGCAGTATTTTATTTTTCTGTATTTATTGCATGATTTGAAGCTGTTGGAAGCTCTGTGTGACCACGATGGGTGTGTTTCCCCTGGGGGTTGGTGCACCCCTGGGACAGTGGTGGGAGAGGAGACATTCCCAAGGTGGGGGTTGCTGTGTATGGCTGGGGGCTGCTTTCCAAACTGGGGATTTCCTCTCCTTTCTCTGTTCCGTTTGCTGGTTGGGATCCAAGAGCGTGTTCTGACGGGAAGTCAGGCAGGGGAACAGGACAGTCCCTTCCTGCCTTTGGCTTTTGGCTCCTCCAAGGAGAGGGTGGGACAGGCAGAGCTGAGCAGGGCTGGGGTGGGAGGGGGAGGAGCACCCGTGTTCCCCCCGGGGGGACTGGGGGCTTGCTGGGGGCTTTGCCTGGGCATTTGGTGCTTGCTGTGCCAGAGACAGAGCTGGGTTTGGCAGAACTGAGCTGGGCAAAGGGAGGAACTGGCTGCAGGAGGGATGTCCCCTGTGTGGGGCTGGGGACAGGCTGCTGAGCGTGTCGGGCGTTCCCAGGGCTCGGCTCAGTGGCTGGTTTGCTCCTGCCTCGGCGGGTGGCAGCCCTGGGCACAGCTGGGCCCTGCCAGCCCCCTGGCCAAGGTCACTTCTCGGTGCCAGGGCTGTGTGTGACCCTGGTGTGAGGTCAGGGGTGGCCAGAGCAGCAGGACCTGCTCTTGTGCCTTAGTCCTGCCCACTTCAGGGTGGTGGAACCTGCTCCAGGCTCCTGCTCTGGGGGCTGTGTCCCTCCTGCTGTCCCAAAGCAGCTGGAGGCCAGGGCATGGTGGACACAGGGTGGTTGACCCTGCCATGCTGTGCCCCCCAGCGCTGTGTCCCTCCGTGGGGCAGCTCGAGCCTGACCCTGATCCAGCAGCTCAAAGGCACTGGATGTGCAGCTCTCGAGTGTGCAGGGATTTTAGGGGATTGCAGCCCCTGCAGTGGGGCTGTGGCAGCCAGGAGACACTCAGGGATTTGTCTCCAGCCAGATTTAGGGCTTTGGGGAGCTCCCCTGGAGGCATTCAGCGAAGGAGGAGAAAAGGCAGCTCCCTCCCCCCACAGACCTGTGGCCCCAACGTGCCCCTGTGGGAACTCGGGCTGATGCTCTGGGCTGCTCCCAGGGAGCTGCATTTTTGTGAGCACATTTGTTTATATAAAGGCTGGAGTTTTCCTGGATTTGGGGCCGGGTTGTTCAGGGCAGCCTGAAGCAACAGAAACAGAAACAAAAAGAGGAGGCAAATCTGGCACCCAGGACAGCTGTGATGGTGGGCAGTGGGAGGTGAAGGAGCAGGGGGGGTGGGCACGGCCCTGCCAGCCCCCCCATGCTGTCCCAGACTGATGTCCCAGGAGGGGGGGCCCCCAGAGCTCTGCCCTGGGTGGGGAGGTCACCGTGCACCCTGGCAGAGCCCTGGTGCCCAGGACCTCGTGCTCCAGGAACCGAGGTGGTGCCATGAATAATTCAGCACCTATTTCCAATCCTGCTGCCTGCCCTGGGCACAGGGTGGCAGGGCTGGCAGCCAGCAGCTGTCCCTGTCACAGCTCTGCTGTCCTCAGGGCTGGGGGACTTGTGTCCTGTGTGGCTGTGGTGGCACAGGGAGCTGGGGCTGCCTTGCCCCATCCCTGCTGTGCCCATACCCGTGTCTGCTGGGCTGGGGGGATCTGGAGGTCTGCCTGCTGGCTGCCTGTCCCATGCCGTGTCCCCTGGTAGGACATGTGTCCCCATGGCATATACTCCCCTGTCCCCAACATGTTCTTGTGGCCACTGGGCTGTTTCCTGCCTTCCCAGGGCTCTGACTCTTCCCTGAGAGGCTCCAGCACCGCTGGCAGGTCTGGAGGGTGGGCAGCAGGGGCGTCCCACTGGGGCTGCTCTGGGTGCCTGGTGTGAGCTGCTGTAGTGGCAAAGGTGCCTTTGGGCCAGTGGTGGCTGTTAATTAGAGGCTCAATGTAACAGGCAGGTGAGCTGTGGGTGCTCCCCTGGGTGCTGCTGCCCATTGCAGAGGGGTCTGTGCTGGGCAGGGCTCGTGGCCCAGGGCTGGCAGCACCTTCACAGGCAGCTGTGGCTCCACTGTCCCATTCCTGCTGAGCAGTGGGAGGGATGTGCCATCACTGGGACCCCCATTATGGCCACACAGGGTTTGGGGTGTCCTTGGGACTTGCTGCCTCACTGTTTTCTCCAGGTGTGTTTGTAGGAGAAACAAGAACAGCAAAGCCACCAAAAGACATTTGGGGTCGTGCAATTCCCTTCCTTCGCTGCTCCAGTCACGGCGACTGCAGGGGGTGGGTGTGCAAAGGGACCTTTTCCAACCTTTGCAAAGCATAAACTCCTTCCAAGTTTATCCTTTGGAGAACAAACCCACGTCTTGTAGCTGCTGGATTGAAGCCTGTTGAGTCTGGGATTTTGATGGAGGGGAATTAATGGCTGATTGTTGATTGTCCCCAGCTCAGTGAGGGACAATGTCACCTTAGGATTGGTGCTGGCAGGAGTGGGTGTCCCTTGGGTGGCACGGGGGTTGTGGCAGCTCCTGAGCCTCCTGATGTGCTGCTCTCTGGGGGACAGTGACTTTGGGTGCCTGCTGGGACCAGGTGTGGGGCCAGCACTGAGATTGAGGCAGTAAACATTTACTCTTCTCTGGGTCAGGACTAGAACTTTTCTCTGATGCAAATAAACCCCTCGTGTTGTGATGTCTCCTGCGGGAGCGCTGGAAGGGGAGTAACTCAGGACAGATGTTTGTGGAGCACTTTGCCAACTCAGTTGAGGCCCAAAATTTAGGGCTTGTAGAATAACCACAAAGATGTAATAAAACCAAACATGAGCAGAAATGTCTGCAGCAATTATGCAATTTTAAAAAAATAAATAAATAACTGAGGGGATGGTTTGAATTGAAGCATTTCCCTGCAGCATCCCTGTAGCATCCTGTGCTGCCTGTGGCAGGCTCAGACCTGTGGGAGAGGGTGATGGGGAAGATGGCAGAGCTTATCCCTGGCACAGCCTGGGCAAGGCTCCTGCTGTGGGGAAACCCTTTGGCACAGCCCGGGGAGCTGTGGCCGTGCCCCAGTGGCATTCCCTGCCCTTCCCACAGCAGCTGTGTCTGTGGGATCTGAGGGTCTGAAAGGGCAGAGCTGAAGGGAAAGCTGTGTGTGCCTGCCAGGGCAGGGATGTGGCACTGGGAGCTCTGCCTTTTCACTTTGCAAAGTTTCTGTACCCACAGTGTGGAGCTGCCTCAGGCTCCTGGGAGCTCTGGGTGCAGTTCCAGCTGAGGACATGGGAAGGGATGGATGGGTGTGGAAGGGAAGATGCCTGTGGGGAGCTGGGAGCAGGACAGTGGGGCTGGAGACCCGTTGCCTCCCCCCAAGAATGCCATGGCAGTGGGCATACATGGAGCCAGGAGGGATCTGCTTCCCATGGGAGCTCAGCCAAGGAGCAGCAGAGAGGGATCCCTTGTGTTTGGGATCAGTGCTTCAATCCCAAACCTGGGGCAGCAGGTGGGCAGAGCCAGGGGAAAGCCAAGGCTGACCTCACTGCATTATTGATAGTGCCAGCTCTGGCATCAGGTGTCCCAGGGCTGGGCTGGGCCCTGGAGCAGCTCCAGCTCAGCACCTTGGGAAGGGAGGCTGGGGCAGGTGGCAGCTGGAGATGCAAAGCCCCAGCCTCGGGAGTGTCCAAGGCCAGGTTGGACAGGGCTTGGAGCAACCTGGGCTGGTGGGAGGTGTCCCTGCCCATGGCAGGG
>JAWWLZ010000034.1:15030202-15044517 GCA_035041345.1 Poliocrania exsul
ACCCACGGCAGATGGTACCGACCCAGCCTCAGCCTAGAGTAGTTCTCTGTGTGTGTGTTGTCCTCCTCATCCTCCTCCTCTCCTGAAGGACCCAGGAGAGCTGGGTTTCCATGCTGGCACTGGTGTTTTATTCCTGGAATAAACCCCTGAAATGCAGCTTTTAAAGGTGTTTCAGCTCGTTGTGGGCAGGTGTTTGTGGGGCAGAGGGGCTGGAGATGGTGCTGGGACTTGGCCACTGCTGTCTCGAGCATCTCGGGTGTGGAGAGACTTTTGGCCATCTCTGCAGCTTTTTGGGCTGTCCCTTTTTATCCCTGTTCCTGCTCACAGTCAGGCTGGAGAGGGCTGGTGTGAGTGAGTGTCCTTTGGGAAGGCAGTGGGCTCTGGACAGGGGGAGCAGGGGGGACATCCCTGGCCCAGACCTGGGGCTCAGGGTCAGCTGGGACAGTGAGCAGGTCCCTGGCACTGAGCTGGGGAGGGGCTTTTGTTGGGTCGGGTGGGTTTGGTTGGATATTGGAGCCTGGGGGCTGCTCTGCTGCCCTCAAAGCCCAGGGGGTGAGTTTGTTTCCCTTTGGTGCTGCTGGGAGGGGGTTCTGCTTGCATGGAGGCTGGCACAGCTAATTAGTGGTAGGGAAACCCCTTGTTAATTGGAGTTGGTGACATTTGTGATTCCAGCTCCAGGTGTACAAACTGGGACTGGTCCTGGTCACTGCAGGGCCCTGCACGAGGTGGCTCAAAGCCAGTGCTGGGGCACCCTGGGGAGGCTGGGGGTGGCTCTGGGGGACCCCAGTGAGCTGGGGGTGGTCCTGGAAGACCCCAGTGAGCCAAGGGGTATCCCCAGGTGACCCTGGTGAGCCAAGGGTTGTCCCTGGGGGACCCCAATTCCCAACAGCAGCGTGGAAACCATAAAGGGAAATAAAAAATCAGATGTTGCAAGAGTTGCCATGAGATTGTGAGAGCTGGCAACACCCAGCTGGGGTGGTTTTATTTTATTGAAAGTGTTTCATTGTTGTTTAATGTCTTGTTTGTGCATTTTTCAATGGGCCAGCTTGAGCTGTGCTTCCGAAACCTTTTTCCTTCTCAAATTCCGATGGTTTGCCTCAAGCAGCAGCTCCAGGGATGGGGTGGCAGTGCAGCTTATCCAGGCAGCATTTATCTACACACCTTGGGTGGTACAGACAGGGATGATTGTAGGTGGAGTGTGTCCTGCCATTCCTCCTCAATCCAGTTTATTAAATTAATGGCCACTGGTAGAATCTGAATTCCTAGAAAAAAAATTGCTTCATGCTGCTTTTTTTTTTTTCAGGCAAATAGACAAAAAATAGAGTCAATTTTTGTTGCTTTATGATATCCATGTGAATGTAACTTCATCCAACTTGGCCTTCGTGTTGCTGGCGTGTGGAAGGCAGCGAAGCCTCCTCTGGAGTGGGCTGGGAGTGTTCCTGCAGGAGGGTCCTGGGAAGCCCAGATAACTGCCGGGCTGCTCTTCCAGGGAAGGCTTTGGGGCAGGGCTTGGCTTTCCCAAAGGCCAAATTCCCCCGGGAGCTTAGGAAATATCTGCCCAGAACACAGCCAGGGAAACGCTGGCACGGGGAAAAAAGAAAATAAAGAGCAGAGCTGGCAGGAGAGGCTCTGTGTCAGTGGGGGGCAGGCGAGGGGAGTGTCAGGGTTTGCTAATCCCAGAGAGGGGCTTTGCAGAGCTCAGCTCCAAGGCCTGTCTTTTCCAGCAGCCAAGGATTGCGTTAGTCGGGAGGTTTAAGAGCCCTGGATCATCTCTGTGGGAGGATAAGCACTTCTTCCTGAGGATTTCTGCTCAGAACAGATGCTGAATTGGGATTATTTTATATATATGTGTATTTTAAAAAATAAATATGTTGAATCCATTCCAGTTAAGGACCTTAAGTTGAAGATTTTCTGGTGAAAGGAGCACAAGCCTGGGTAGGACACGGCACTGCTCACCAGCCTGGCAGCCAAAGGGATCCTGCAGTGAAGCTTTTCCCTCTGTGGGTTATTTATTGAGTAGTTTGATTTCAGTGGTGATGCCAGGGGATGCCCAGAGGCAGAAGGACTGACCCTGGTGTGCCCCTGGGGATGCCCACGCTGGGGCAGCTCCTTCAGTGCAGCACTTTGGGGTGATTTTCTCAGTGAGTTCCTGTATTTTCACGCTGCTGCCAGAGCTCTGACCCTGCAAACACAGAGCAGGAGAAAAATGATTTTAAAAGGTCATTTTTAAACCCAAGTGGGGGATCTCAGGTGTGTTTTGGTGATCCCAGCCACGCTCCCCTCAGCCCGTGGCACGTGCCCCCTCGTCCTGCTGCACAGAGCCCCGAGTGTCCTTTGAGGTCACACAACTCTGACCCTCTTGGGCCAGTTGAATCATTTCCTGTTTTCTTCAGTTTTTGAAGAACTCTGAGGCAGGCTGGAAATGTTTGCAGAGGGGGTGAACTGGCTGCTCCGGGGCCATGGGAAAAGTCCAGGGGGTTAAATGTGTGGAGGGGGAGGATGGGGGTGTGGGGCTGCCCCTGCTTTGTGCAGATGAGGTGCTTGGGAGCCCCATCCTGGTCTGGGCTGTTGCACTGATGGGTTTTCCCCTGTAAAAAGTGATCTGGGCTTGAGGTGTCAACACACAGAGCTGGTTTTTAATAAACTTCATGGTGCCAAGTGAATCTCTTTAAAATTCAGGTCCCAGAGTGCCCCGATGCCTGTGATGGGCATTGCTGGTGTTGACTCTCATGTGTGAGCATTTTTTGAGGAATTTGGTGCTCAGCACCATCAGGGTAGTCCTGGTGCCCCTCCTGTGCCAGAGCAAAGCTGTCTGGACACAGTCCTGAGTGATGTGCTGCTCCAGCAGGGAAGTTGGACTTAGATGACCTCCAGTGGTCCCTTCCAACCTGAACCATTCTGTGTGTAAGGCCTGGGCATCTCAAATCCCTGTTTCTTCCTGGATGCTGGGATTGAGCTGGTCATGCTGGTACCTAACCCTGATCCATCTCTGTCCCTCCTGGACATTGAAGTCGTGGCCAGAATTGCCCCAAGAAGTGACTGCCCCATCCCTGGGAGTGTCCAAGGCCAGGCTGGACAGGGCTTGGAGCAACCTGGGCTGGTGGGAGGTGTCCCTGCCCATGGCAGGGGGTGGAACAAGATGGGCCTTAAGGTCCCTTCCAACCAAACCATTCCAGGACCCTATGGAAATTCCACCCCCCAGCATGGGCAAACCTCAGGGGTGATCACTTGGTGTGTCCCCACTTTGTCCTGCTCTGTAAAATCCCTCCTTGAGGAGGGGATGAAGGAGTTGGGATCAGCCCTGAAGTGACTTAGCTGTGACATTCTGCACAAGCTCAGCCTTCCTGTGTTGGACTTTGGGGTTCATCAGCCCAGACCCCCTCACTGGAATGTGATGGCGCCCGTGGGTGATGCCAATGTCACCAGGATCAAGGGTGTGGCACTGCCTTAGATAGACAGCTGGGGTTAATCTCGGGTCTAGGTGATCCTGGGCCAAGGACAGCCTGGCCTTGGGTCTTCCCTGCCAGGGCTGGGGCTCGGCGGCTGCCGGGGGGGTCCTGGTGCATGGGTGGGTTTATCTGGGCTGCTCCTGGTGAAGGAAATGCACTTTTTGTTTTGTTTTCATTTTTCTGGAGTGGTTTTGGACAATTGCTTTTCTAAAATAGACTCAATGAGAGGAAATCCATTTGTTAACCTGTCCCTGTGCAGGGGACAGGAGGACGGGGGGCAGATACGGCGCTTCCTCGGCGCCTTTATTGGCCGTCACCTCTGCCTTGGGGAGAGCCAAACCCAGGAATGAGCCCCCCTGTCCTGTGCCCCCCACCCCTCTCTGTTCACCAGGATTTGAACGGACAGAAGGAGCTGTGCCCGCGTCTCTGCCACCTGAAGAAAGGCCCCGCTGGCTACGGCTTCAACCTGCACAGCGAGAAGTCGCGGCCGGGGCAGTTCATCCGCTCGGTGGATCCCGGCTCTCCGGCGGCCCGAGCGGGGCTGCGGCCCCAGGACCGGCTGGTGGAGGTAACAGGGTGGGACACACACGGCTGAGGGACCCTGGGAAGCCTGGAGCTGAAACAGACCCTACCCCAGGACCTTTCCATCAGATCCTCCCACTATTCCTCTGTGATTCCAAGCCGGAAGGTGGGGCTGCTCTGGCTGTGGCTTTGTGCTCCTTCCACTCGTGCCAAGTGGGCATTTGTGAGCACTGAAGTCTAAATAGAATCATAGGATGGAATCATGAAATTGTTTAGGCTGGAAAAGTGCTCTAAACCCATCAAGTCCAACCATTTTCCCAGCACTGCCAAGGCCACCACTAACCATGTCCCCAGGTGGCAGTGCCATCGAGCCCTCGCTGCTGGCTCAGGGTTATGGGAAATGCACTCCTGGAAGAGAGAGTTGGACAAATGCTTCTTTCCAGCCCCGTGAATTCTCCAGCCAGTGGGAGCTGCTGCCTCCTCCCTGCACCTGAAAGTTTAATGCAGGAGCAGCGTGGGGCCGGGCCGGGCGCGGGCACCGCTGGCAGCGGCTCCCGGCGAGGGGTTGTGTTATTTATTGATGGGCTTGGCCCAGTGCCTGGCACACACAAAGCAGCACGGGGTGAGCTGGAAAGCTCAGAAACCCAATCCCCTCCCTCCCTGCTCTGTGGGGCTTGGATAAATATTTGATGCCCCCCAGTCCTGTGGCAGGGCGGGGGTAGAGCAGCCTCCTGGCACGGCTCAGCCAGGGGTGAGCACTGGGCACGGATCGGGGTGACCTGGAGTTGGTGCTCCCAGGGATGGAGTGGGGTGGTGAGCTGGCAGCTGAGGTTGGCAGCCCCTGGAGCGTGGTGCCAAGCCTGGGAATGGGGTTCCTGTTTATCCCAGCCCTGGCAGCTGTGCCCTCAGAACCAGGGGCAGTCTGGCTGCCCACAAAGGGAGCCTAAGTTTGGAGCTCACCCTGCTCAGTCTCTGCAGTGTCCTCTGCCCTGGCCCTCCCTTGGCATCCAGGAGGGGCAGCCGCCGGCTCTGGGTCGTGCAGAGGCTGTCGGGGCCCTTCCCAGCGGGACAAAGGGTGATTTATTCCCACCGAACAATGCCCCGAATCACAATGGTCCCCTCGCTGTGGGGAACAATCGGGAGCAGAGGATCATGTTCCCTGTAGCTCCTGACTCGCAGGAAGGAAAGGGAGAGAGGAATCCGTGTAGCAGGCACAGGGATTCACTGCTCAGGGACATGGGAAACCCAAGATTTTCCATCAGAAAGGGCTGAAGGATGGGACAGTGATGCCACCCCAGGGGCACCAAGCCTGTGCCCGTGCTTAGTTACACCTCACAGGCAGCCTGAGATTCCTGGGGTACATCCCAGGGGAAGGGCTGGGTTTGACATCACTGAAGAGGGCAGGGAGAGCATTTGGGTGGGACTTGGGTGGGTGAGGGGGTGGTACAGCCTGGGGTCTGTGATTCCCAATGGATGTGTTCAGGATACAGGCAGGGACCAGCAGCAACACGGGGGATGCTCTGGCAGAGGCACTGGGGGGTTTAGGAGGCCATGGCTGGCTTGAGAGGGGGAAGGAAAAAAGCCCAAAGCCTTCCTGTCATTCCAACAGACATTAAAAAAGGAAAATCCCACGCCTCAGGGGAAGAGGAGGCTGTTGTGGGGGTCTGTGTGCCAGGAGCAGCATCCCTGCTGTGGAGGCACAGATCTGGGTTCCGATGCCGTGGCTTTGCAGGTGAACGGCATCAACGTGGAAGGGCTGCGGCACTCGGAGGTCGTGTCCCACATCAAAGCCAGGGAGAGCGAAGCCAGGCTCCTGGTGGTGGACCCCGAAACAGATGATTACTTCAAGAAGCTGGGGGTGACCCCCACAGAGGAGCACACCAAAGGTGAGACCTTCCTTTCCCAGGGTGATCCTGCACCGTTCCCATGCCATGGGTGGGATCTCAGGAGTGAGGGAGTCACGTTTCCCTTCTGTCTCATCCCTCAGTAGTTTCCTGAGCACCACCCAGCTATTTATAAATAATGAGAATACACCCTAATTCAGCCAAAAAACTTCTGTTACTTTTATATTGTGAATAATTGACTTAGGGACTTGCTGCCCTGAAGGGACTGAGGTGTGGTGGGATTTGGGGGGAGCCTTCAAAGCCAGGTTGGACGGGGCTTGGAGCAACCTGGTGTGGTGGAAGGTGTCCCTGCCCGTGACAAGGGCTTGGAATGAGATGAACTTTAAGATCCCTTCCAATCCAAGCCCTCACAGAATGTTACATAGTTCTAGGAACTGTTGGTCTCTGCTGCAGTGAAGGAGCCCGAGGGTGGTGGGAGCACCACGGTGTGAGCAGGGGGAAGGTTTCACGGGGGTGCTCATGGCGTGGCTGGTGCAGGAAACGTTTTCCTGGCTGCTGAAACCTGGCAGGGAAAGCTGCCCATCCGCTCCCAGCCTGCCATGCCCCGGTGGAGGGAGCGCTGCCAGCCCAGCCTGCCCCGCTCCATGGGCAGCTCCGTGCCCAGGACAGCTGGTCCTTGTCTGCTCTGGCTCCCGGGATGCTCAATGGGCAGATTTGTGCTGGGAAGTGGGTCAGGAGCGCGGGGCCAGCGGTGTCAGGTGCTCCTGGGGGCAGTCGGGGCTGGGAGATCTCCCCAGCCACAAAGGAGCCCTTGTTTGTTCCCAGGGAGGGGATGGAGCCACAGATCCCTTGGGAGGGTGGGTGGGTGGGTGGGGGCTCCAGGCCCTGCAGCACTCGCTGCTGTCTCGGTGTGTTCAGCAGAGCCCAGGAATTGGGTCTGGCTGGGCGGTGTCAAAGTGCTCTGGTACGTTCTGTTGTTTGCAGGGTGTGAGGAAATAATAATTGTGCTCTTTAACTGAACTGCTTTGACCTCAAACTGAGCATTTCCAGTGATCCTGAGCACCTCAACCTTTAAGCCAATGAGTGGATTTTAAGGCCTTTTAAGATTAGGAAATATGAAAGCATTTCTGGACATGCCTAATTTTGAAATTACTTTTTTTCCTTGAAGTCCAGTTCTACTTTAATATCCCTTGTGATTTGAAGCTTGCTTCTCATTTAAATAATTTAAAATTCAGCTTCTTACGTTATCAGAGTCCTTAACATCACTTCTGCTATGAGCTGGCTCTCCTAATGCCCATTGCTCAGAGCCTGTTGTGCTTTGAATCCAACATTCAGTGTGATTAAATATTTAAGGATCCAAATGCCACAACGGAGGTTTTTGCACTAAGGTTTAGGTTTATTTTTTCTGAACATTGCTTTGCCCCAGGAATCCCTGCAGTGATGCAGCCTTCAAATTGGTCTGTAGGGAAGCATCCATGCTCAGCATAATTCAGTTATTAATCCTGTCACAATTAACACATCTGTTCGTCTGGGACAGATGAGACATGATAATGCCCAAGGCAATGGCTTGATCATTGTGACTGGCAGCTTAAATGCATTAAATTTGCCAGAGTGTGGGATATTATTAGTGTAAATCATTGGAAGGGAGCAAATAAAAGTCCAGGGTGCCCGGGGAATGGGTTGTTTGCCACACACTGCTGTGAGACCACCAAGGTGCTGATTTTGGTGGAGAGTTTTGAGCTGTTCTTTTAATGTTTTTAATTAAGCAACTTCTGAAAACAAGTCATAGTGGTCAAAAAAATGGGAGTGTGCTGCTGTTAGTGCCTGTAGAAGGAGGTTGCTTGGTCCCCTTCCTGGAAGGTGTTTTCTTCTGATCAAAACAGGGTAATATTGAGGGAATTCTGGGCAATTGGAAAGGATGTGGTTCTGGGCCCCAAGGACAGCAATCCCCGCTTTCCTGGGCCCCGAGGGCAGCAATCCCCGCTTTCCTGGGCCCCGAGGGCAGCAGTCCCAGCTGAGGGTGCTCACTGGGTTTCTGTCTGTGTTGTCCAGGTGTGGTTCCTCAGCCCATGACAAACGGATCTGCACAGACTCAGGTGAGTCCTCACCTGCTCCAGGATGTCCCAGTGGCAGCAGCTGGGGGAGCTCAGCTGGGGGGGAGAGTGTTGGTGTGATCAGGGGTCTTTCCTTGGCTCCCACCTGTGCCAGGTGAGCCTGGAGAGCAGGGGGATGCTCAAAAGGTCCCCAAGGCTCTTTTAGCTCAGCTTTACTGCTGCTGGCTGGTTTTAATTCCTCCACACTGCAGCTTTAATTCAGGGGTCGAACAGGGCTGGGTTCAGCTCCTTGGAATCCCAGTGACAGGGGGAAGGTGGGTGACATCCTGGTGCTGGCAGGTTGGGGACCATGCTCTGCTTGGTGTGGGGAATGTGGGAGAGCAGCAGCTCTGCTGGGAAATCCCAGGGAGCTCCTGTGTGTGCTGGGTCAGCAGGACCATCCCCTCCAGGCTCCCTTTCCATCCCTGGAGGAGCCTGACAGAGTAGTGGGGTCTGTCCCCACCAGCCTGGAGAATTTTTCCCCCTGGCTTTTTACTTTTTGTCTAATTCTGTCTTTGCACACATCAGACTAACGTTTTCATTTCTTCCAGCTGAATGGAGGATCCACATCTTCATCTCACAGTGATCTGCAGAGTCCTGGGAAGGAATCAGAGGTAAAACCCTAAATGTTTCCCCTCCCTTTGACACCCTGGTGCAGGTACAAACCTGCCTTATGGTGCTGTGTCCTTGTGTTTGCAGTTTGTATCCCAGACTTGGGTTCATTTATGTCTCCCCAAAATCCAGAGTTTTCTCTCATCCCTTGCACTGTGGCTGAGTGTGGGATGGAGCTGAGAGCTGTCAGCAGTGGCTGCTTCCAGTGTGGAGGTGGCCACGTTGCTGGGAGAGAGGGAGGGAGGGAGGGAGGGAGGGATGGATGGATGGATGGATGGATGGATGGATGGATGGATGGATAAATCCTTCAGGATGGATACACCACTTTTTCAGGTGGCTGGTGGAGGGCTTGGGACCCTCGAGGTGACATTTGATGTTTAAAAGAGCTGCTCAGGATGGGAGGAGTTGGATTTGGTGACTGGCAGGGCTGGAGGGGTTGGCTCTACAGCTCAGTGAAGGGGCAGAACTTGCTGGGCAAGGTGGTAGAGAGGCAACCAAAGGTCAAAGGAGGCATAGATTGGTATTCTCAGGTTTTATTGATTTAGCAGGTTTCTTTATCTGAAAATAAAAGTAGGGGATTTGTAAAGTGCTCAAAAATTTATCTTTAGCATGAGGCTCTGCTGGAAGTAGAGGAATGTCTCCCTGCAGGTGCTCTGTGGGGTCTCTGCCGTGCTGTCCCCTGCCCCAGAACATTTGGGAGCAGGGATCTGACAGCAGCAAGAGCTCTCACAGGCTCTTGGAGCACCCCCAGGCTCTGAGCCCTGTCAGACATCAGGTGTGTCTGAGCTGTGGCCACACACCTGTGCTCTGGCATCTCCATTTCCCCCTGAGCATTAAATAATGCATGTGCTGCTCCAGTGGCTGCTGCCTTTGGCAAACCAGGCTGTGTCCTGGTGGTGATTCCTCCTGCGGAGTCACCTTTGGGCTGTTTGGCTGTTTCAGGGGTCACTGCACGAGAAGTCAGAGTCCCTGGGGTGGACAAATGGGAAAACTGGGCTGTGCCCCAGTGCTCCAGGGCAGAGGTTCCTCCCGGACTGCTCAGGGGTCGCTGTCCCACCTCTGTGTTCGAAGCCACAGCCCCTGGGGGCAGTGGGGGTTTGTCTGGGCTCGGTTTCGGTTACTTGGGGTCAGTTTGCTTTTGTTCAGCCCCAGCAAAGCCGGAGCCGTTATCTCGTGGCGCTGGTGGAAGGACCTGCCCATGGTTATCAGCAGGGTTTGTGCAATCATTATTTTGGAGCTGGGCATGCGTGGTGAGCAGCAGTGCCAGCAGGAGAGCTTAAAAACGTGTCCTTGAAGGTGAAAGTCTCCATTCTGTGTGTTTGTCCACTCCTGACACGAGTGCAGCCGTGCAGCTCTGGGGCAGCCCCCACCCCACACCTCCTGGAGCACTTCCACCCTGCCTGGCTCCAGACTGGCGCTGCCAGAGCCTCGGTGCAGACGTGATCAGTGAAGCAGAAGCTTTAGATCGTGCCTGTGATGGGGCTGCTGCCCACTGACACCAGCCCTGATGAGCCCAGTCCCAGCTGGGATGGTGCTTGCCAGGTCTGGGGGGCTTGAGGGGCTCAGAGACCCCAACAGTGGACTAAAAGTGTTTTGATCAGGACACCAATTGTACCCCGAGGATGTGGTGATGTGGTACTGCAGGACCAGGAGAGTCAGAGTTGGTGGACTGGGGTTCCTGGTTGGGAACGTGTTCCCACAGTGGCTTTAGAAAGAAAAGTTAAATGTGGGGATCAGTCACAGGGTGGGCTCGATGGTCTGGGGGGTTTATCCCAACCTCACTGACTCTGGGGTTCTGTGAAAGGGTGAAATGCCGTGGGACAGCAGGTCCGTGTGGGGACACTGCCATGGCTCACATCTCTCCCTTCCCACCCAGGATGGGGACGGGGACAAGAAGGACCCGTTTGAGGAGAGCGGGCTGAGCCTGAGCCCGACGGCCGCCGAGGCCAAGGAGAAGGTGAGGGCCAAGCGGGTGAAGAAGCGAGCGCCGCAGATGGACTGGAACAAGAAACGGGAGATTTTCAGCAATTTCTGAGCCTGGCTGGTGGCACCGACCCCTCCCACCCCAGCTCGGACGTTTCTGAGGTGCCTACGCCCTGTCCTTCAGTGTCCACGGGAGATGCTTAGTGCTCTGCTCTTCACTGGTTGCTTTTACAAGGCGTATTTTAAAGTCCTTTTTATTTTTATTTTTATTTTTTATTATTATTATTATTGTTGTTGTTATTGTTGTTACTCACCAGCGATTCTCATAAGACAAATGTGACCAAAGCTCCTTCTATTGCTTGCTCTCGAGCCTGGCTCTGGCTGCCCAGCATCCCCTGTTCCTGTGAGAAAGGACTGGAAGAATTTTAACTCTTCTTTCTGAATCATTTAGGCTTCTGTTACTTCTTTTTTTATTTTTTTATTTGGGGTGTTTGTTTTGGTTTTGTGGGTGTCCCAGACTGAGCCCCGTGGGATGCTCTGTGCCCCTGTGCAAACATCTCATGGCTCGTGGTGGGTGCCCACAGGGTGGGTGTACCTGGCACCCCTCCCTGGCACCCCACGTCCAGCATTAGCTGATCCCACGATGGGAAAATGAACTGTGGCTGGAAATCACTCTTGTTGGCTTTGCTATTGAAGCAAAAACGTTTGTTTTGTCGGGTTTTTGTTTTTGTTTTTTTTATGAAGTCCCATATGTTTCCAGTTAGTTTAGGAACCTCCCTCCCACCAGCAGCTCCTGCCCTGGCAATAAAAGCCACTTTTTCATCCTTGACAGCTCTGCAGAGGGGAGAGGGCAGGATTTAACCCCAACCCCAGCCCAGCCCTCCCCACCTGCAGCTGTGGAAGGCAGGGAGGGGCCGGTCCTGCCCTGCGGCACACGAAGACAAGAGACACAAGATGCTCCAAAAGCTCTTTGGACAGACCTGGAAGTGAGGACAACCCAGCATGTGCTTCCTGGGGGGAACGTGGGGATGCATCTTGAGCTGCAGGCTCGGCGCTGGGAGGTGGGGCTGGAGCATCTCTGGGTCCCACCTGGGCGGGGATTTGGTGCCTCCAGCCCATGAGTGTGTCTTGCCCTCAGGAGGGGATCCTCCACAGCTGTGGGCTCTCTGTGGGACTGGAGAAGCAGCTGGCAGAGGTGTGATGCAATGGGCACTTGCTTTGGCATTCTGTGGCCTCCTTCAACCCCCTGCTCAGGGCATTCGAGCCTCCAACGTGTATCTTTAAAGCATTACAGATTAAGCCCATTCCAGCTCTTTACGACTTGCCTTTGGCTGTGTGAGGGAAGGTGACTCAGCTGAACTGCAGCACTCACAGCGAGCAGAGGTGTGTTACCAGGGCAGTGCCCAGCTGGGACTGGGCTGTCCCACTCCCCCCGTGCTCCAGCAGCAATCCCAGCTCAGGCTGGGAAGGGACTGGGCACAGCAGGACAGTGGAGCACAAACCCACTTCTCCCAGCTGGAAGCAAAGAGCAGCAATCCCCGGGCTGGCAGGGGCTTGCAAACAGAGCAGGGATTGTGCCCTGGCTCACGCCAGCACTGCTGAGATATAAGCCCATGGCCCTTGGGTTAGTCAGTGCTATGGATATGGGAACAGCTCTGTGTGTATTTCCTAAATACGGAGCTAAAGGTGCCTTATTCCATTCCCTGCTCTCCTCAGCAGTGGGCAGGGGCTCAGCACTCCATGTTTGGCTTCCCCATGGGGAGCAGCTGATGCCTGTGGCTCTTTGCTGCTGAGAGGAGAACTTGGAGAGCCTCAGGGGTGCAGGAGATGAGTTCTCTTTAGGAAAGTTCTTTTTTAGGATTGTTGATGGGCTGAACAGGTTGCAGATAATGACTTTGGAGAGGAACTGGTGTGGGTGTTTGGCTATTGGTGACAGACAGGCAGTGGGATCGGGGGCATGTGGAGAGGTTGCCTCCCCTCAGGGCTCTGCCATTAAGACACCTCTTCCCTACCCGTCCTCAAATTGCCTGCTCTCTTTTTGGCCCCCAAGATATGATCTTCTGTCAATGTCTGGAAGGAGCCCTTTTTCATGGTGTGCACGTTGCTTCCCTTGCCCACATCGCCAAACCCCGGCAGTGCCCGGGCTGCACAGGGCAGAGCGTTCCCAGGACACCCTGATACAGCTCAGAGAGCAAAGACCTGTTGTAAATACCCCAGTTCTCATCCAAGACTGCTGTAGTTGTGGGGGGAAAAAAAGAACATGTAGTTTTGAATGCAGATCAAAAGAAATCAGGTGTGCAAATCCGTACTGATAAGATTTAAAATCTTAATCTCTGCTTAGCCCATGGAAACTGCTCCTGGTTGAAGCATTACCATATTCCTCACATCTTGTAGCTCAGTAGTAATTATTCAGTTCCTGTACATTTAACTTGGAAAAAAAAATCAATTAAAGTATGAGGCTGTCAGCTGCATTGCAAACCATAATGTACACTGTAATGTCAGTAATAAACTTGGTCTCCCATGTACCCAGGACTGAGCTGCTCGTTCCTCGGTGCTGCAGGGACCTCAGAGCGGAATTGCAGCTGCCTTGAGCACACTGTAAACTTTGCTTCCTCCCTTGCCTGTTTAAAGAGGAGCTGAAATTATTCCTTTGAAGCTCCACAATGAAGTCAGCACTGCCCTTTCTTTGAAGAACAGAACACAGGGGTGGTGGTGTCCCTTTGGCAGCTCCTGAGGACACATGAGCCTGGCTCCCCTGGCCACTGTAACCCTTGGTGGCACACACAGAGCAACACTGGCTCATCTGCTGTCCCTGTATGACCCCCCTGCTCTTCTGCTGCTGGACCCAAAGGGCATTTGTCCAGGCAGTGATCACCTCTAATCCTGGCTCAGGAAGGCTTCAGCTGTACCTTAGAATCACAGAATCATTCAGGTTGAAAAAGCCCTGCCAGTCCATGGAGCCCACCCTGTGCCCGATGCCCACCTTGTCCCCCAGCCCAGAGCCCTGAGTGCCACAGCCAGTCCTGCCTTGGGCACCTCCAGGGATGGACACTCCAAACCTCCCTGGGCAGCCCCTTCCAATGCCTGACAACTCTTTCCATGAAGAAATTCCTCCTGATACCAAACCTGAACCTGCCCTGGCACAGCATGAGGCTGTTTCCTCTTGCCCTGTTGACACCACACCTTGTGTGGCAGAGCCCCTTGCAGCCATGGCTGGCAGGTGGCTGGCAGGTGTGTGCTGCCTGCTCTCAGCTGGCAGGGCTGGTTGCCATGGTCTCAGCTTTGCAGAGGTCACCCACACCCTCCTCCCCCTGCCCTGTGTCACACAGACTCCAGCAAACCTCGTGGGTGCAAAAATACTCCTCTACCTTTATTAAATCTGTATTTACAAGCAGCAGCAAGTCCCTGAGGACAAAGCTTTTCTCTACAGTGATTCAGTGTGGCACAGCTGGGACATGCTGAGGCTCTCACACAGGCTGGAGCCTCCAGCACTGGCACAGCAGGACTGCTCACATTCCAAGCCCCTTTTCCCTCTCTAGAGCTGAGCTGTCACCAGCAGCTGCTCCCACCCGAGATGCTGAGCTGGCTGCAGCTCCTGCTCCTGCAGTCACACAGCCAGCCCCGTGCAAGGCCCAGCTTTACCAGGGCTCAGCTCAGCTGCTGCTCAGCCCAAGCAGCTTTGAGGCTCTGCAAAGGCTGAATGATCCCTCAAGGTCTCTTGGCAGCTGGGCAAATGTCCTGATTGAGGCACTGGCTGCAGCGAGGGTTCACAGGCAGGCAGGTCTGCTGGCCAAAGCCCACCAGGAGCCAGTTGATCTCCCTCCAGAGATCCCTGCAGTGAGGAGAAACATGAACGTTCCCATACAGCTGCT
>JAWWLZ010000034.1:15050501-15087631 GCA_035041345.1 Poliocrania exsul
GCGGGGTCGGGCCGGGCCGGGCCGGGGGTGAGCGGCGGGGCCGGGCCGGGACTGTCAGCGGGCCTGGTGGGAGCGAGGGGCGGCACGGCCGGGGTGTCCCCTGTGAGAGACCCCAGGGTTGGGGGTGTGTTTGGGTGGGGGGCTGTGCTGGGACCCCCGGGGTGTGCTGGAGGGTTGTGGTGGCACCCCCAATGTGTGTTTAGGGGGCTGTGGTGGGACCCCAGGGTGTGCTGGGGGGCTGTACTGTGTTCCCGAGGGGTTCTGGCATGTCCTGGGGTGGTCGTGGGCATCAGGGGACAGTGAGCCATGGCCAGCAGTGTACTGGGGCTGCGATGTGACCCCCTGAGGCTCGAGGTGGCCATGGCACCCCAGGATGATGGGCTGGGGGCTGTTTTGTCCCTGGTGACACTGCACTGGGGGCTGTTTTGTCCCTGGTGACATGGACTGGGGGTTGTGTTTTGTCCCTGGTGACATGGGCTGGGGGCTGTTTTGTCCCCTGCTGGTGCTGGGCAGAGGTCCATGGCGTGTCCCTGGGATGCTGGGACAGGCTCTGTGGTGCATCCCGGGAGCAGCAGCGCTTGCTGTGCCCAGGGTGTGGGGAAGGTCTGGGGCACACAGGGCTGTGCCAAGAGCAGGGGTCCTGCTCCCAGCAGGGTCCCCCAGGGGCAGCAGGTTGGGGCTGGGGGGGCAGTTTCTGGAGGATGGCACTGTAATGGCTGTGCTTGTTCTTGCCCCCCTCCTCTTGCCATGGCAGCTCTTGGATGTTCCAGTGCTCAGATTTGTAAGTCCTTCCTCACGTGTGCTGCTTCCACATGTCCTATGCTGCGCTGGGTGCTTGGTCACTTTGGGCTGGGAACAAGTACCCAGTTCATGCCCTCCAAAAAGTCTGTGTGTGGTTATACTTCAAAAATCAATCTGTGTGGTGGGTCTGGGCATTCCCAGCTCCCACAAATGGTCCTGCAGAGCTCCAAATCCCCAGGGAGCTGCAGGATGCAGATGCTGAAGGCAGGAGCAGCACAAGCTCCTTGCTGTTTTCTCTGTGTTGGGCTTTTCCCAAATTTGAAAAGGCTTCAGACACCAGAGCTGTTTGGAAAAGCCACAGTGTGATATGCTGGTTTTGGCATTTTCTTGGTTAAACATTCCCCTTGGGCCTTCCTTACCAGAACCCTGCTCTGTTTGCAGGGCCTCAGTGCTTGGCAGCAATGGCAAAGCCTCAGAGCAAGGATTCCGGGCTGAAGGAGAAATTCCGGAACCTGCTGGGGCTGGGAACATCCCGGGGCAGTTCCAAGTCGTCGGAGGGCAAACAGACAGAGTTCATCATCACTGCAGAAATACTCAAGGTGTGAGAACTGAGCCAGTGAAGGTGGGGATGGTGCCTGAGCCTGAGCGGAGGGATCGGGAGGGTTTGCTCCTAATCCTGGCTCTTTGGGCATTCAGTCCCTCATGGATAATTCCCTCTCCTGATTTCTCAGCTCATTCTCCAATGAAATGGATGTAAAAGTCACTTACTTTGCAGCTCCAAGATTTCAGTTATTCAGTGTTTGAATACTTTGGAGACACTTAATAGAATGGTATTGTCTTAGGTCAGGTTACAGGATGTTTCCCTGTTCCCCTCTGTTTTATACTCTGAGCTTGATGAAGTCCCTGTGGTGGCAGTTTGCACAAGCTGGCAACTGTTTCTGCTTTATAAAAATCTTACAGTTCTGTGGAAATTAAAAATAAAATAATTTATTCCAGTAATTGGTACAGCAAGTCTCTAAGTAGAATAGTTGGCACACAAGGAGGAAAACACAAAAAAAAGAGGAGACCAGAATTCCTTCTCTCCTTGGAGGAATGGATAAGAGTTTCTAGTAAGATAAACTGTCAGCTTATTTCTCCATTTCTTTCCAGGAACTGAGCATAGAGTGTGGATTGAGTAACAGGATACGAGCAATCAGTCAGATCTGTGAAGTGGCAAAAACCAAAAAAATTGAAGAGGTAAGTTCCCAAATGTTCAGTGAGTGTTGGAAGGATGGAAGTTTTAGCAGGAGCTTTTAACCTATCCCACAAGGCTCCTGTAGTTCAGGCTGCCTTCTGAAATGGAGAATCCCAGAGGCTGCTTTGTGGTGCCCAAAGTTTAAAAGGAAATTAGTCTTGCCAACCTACAGGGGATGGAGCTGATGGGCTTTCTGGACTGACTGGAAGGAGAATGCTGGGAATATTCAGAACTGTTCATGGGGTTGATTTAGGAGGGGTTTTCTATCTCCTTCTGGCTTGTTTGTGAGCAGCCTCAAATTAGTTTTGAACTCATGCTGTAGTTGGGTGAGGGTTTCTGCACAAATCTTCACACTGAAGTGAGTGTATGAATGAGGAACTCAGTTCCTGGGGTGCAGCTTGTCGTGTGGGATGGGATTTGGGTGTCTCACAGGGTTCATCCCTGGATTCATTAATTGCCATAGTTAATGACCGCCCTGCTGGTGGAGGAAAGGCTGAGTTTTCCTGCTGTCCCTGTGTTTGCAGCACGCCGTGGAGGCCATCTGGAAGGTGGTGGCTGACATGCTGCAGCCGGAGCGGCCGGCCGAGGCCAGGCACGCTGTGCTTCACCTGCTCAAGTCCATCGTGCAAGGACAGGTGAAAACAACCCAGCTGGGGAAGAAGCACTGACATAAACTGGGGCTTGTGCAGAGGAGAAATGTAAAAATTACTGGGTGGCTCTTTTCTGCAAGTTTTCTTATTTTGGTTGTGCTTTGTAAATGGGAAGAGGAAGTGTTTTAATTTAAATCTTGGTTTGACCTCATAGCAAAACTTTTCATGCAACTCATAGAAAGCTTTTCTGTTTTGGGGCAACGTTCTTGAAAAAGAGGAAATAGTTTGGGTTAAGTTTAGCATGTTCAGCAAATTTTACGTGGTCTTTGCCCAGACCTGCTAGTCCCAGTCTGCAGCTGGTTTTGATGTTTCAGCACATCAGGTATCCAAGAGGTTCTGGGTGAGACATTTTTCCAGCCTGGCCAAGTTCAGCATATTATGAATTCTTTAGATTTCACAACATGCTGCACAAATGGGAGGCTGGATTAGCCCAGAGTTGTAGTTTTCAGTGTTCTGAAAAAGCAGGGGTGGATGCCTATGAGAAGAGTAGGCATTGTGTTGATAAAAAAAAGATTTCAAGCATGAAGATTCCTGATGTAAACTTTGATGATTTTCAGGCTTTAACCCACTCCCTTTTTATGTTTAAAGGGTGAGAGATTAGGGATCCTCAGAGCCCATTTCTTCAAGGTTATTAAGGACTATCCCTCCAATGAAGACTTGCACGAACGGCTTGAAGTGTTCAAGGCCCTGACGGAGAACGGACGATACATCACCTACTTAGAGGAAGAGCTGGGTGAGTGTTGTCCCTCCCCTCTTCAGTTTGGTGGGAGTAAGTCAAGGGTCACACATCCAGTGATAGGACAAAAAGGCAGTGATACCATTTCTGGGTAGAAATCATATTGTAACAGGCTTCTTTTGCTTCTTTAGCTGATTTTGTACTACAGTGGATGGATGTGGGTTTGACTTCTGAGTTCCTCCTGGTTTTAGTGAACCTGGTGAAATTCAATAGCTGCTATCTGGAAGACTATGTAGCTGACATGGTGCAGTAAGTTGGCTTTTTAATTCCTATATACTTATTCTGGGTAAATTGTAGGAGGAAGTTGCAGATCAATATACAGAAATTTTTTTGTCTGATCTGGATCTGTTTCATTCCAGGTCATGCCTGACATTTCTGATGAATATTTGATTTTCAGTTCTTCCAGTGTCCAGATCTGATTTAATTTAACTCAATGTGCTTTTCCCATTTTGTGAGGCAGACCTGGTTGCATTGCTTAGTCTCACAAAGGGCTTGTGCTGTTGCATTAATACAGACCTGCTGAGTTGCATTTAAGTGCCACTTCAACTTTATAAAGAGGTTGTAATGCTCAGTGTCTCTGGGAGTGTTACCAACATTGCCACAGGAAGGGGAGTGATGAGTTAAATAACATGGCAATTAACCTGTCTGCTTTGGCTCTTTGTAATTTGCCTAAAATCCTATGAAGCAAACAATTAAAATTAAATGTTCTTTCCTAACAGCAAGATCTGCCTCTTGTGCATTCAGACTTCATCATCTATGGACATAGAGGTCAGTGATTTGTGTCTCTTTTTGTACTTCAGAGTTCTTAGAAATTCTTTGTAATTTCTACAAACAAAATCAGATCGTCAGACTCTTGGTTTATTCTCGTCTCTCAAGAGAGCTGATACAATGTTATGCTATTTCTAAGCCATTGGATCTCATATACCAGTAATAATTTTATTCTAAACCAAACAGAGCATTGATCAGTTTGATAAGTGAATCAATTTTTCAACAATGCTTTTTGGAAAATAAAAAAAAACAAAATACCTTCATCCCTTTTGACTTCTGGATGATTTTGTGGGTCTCCCAATGAGCAATTAACCTGCTTTAGTGTGAGAGAAATGTATAACCATTTTGTCTTTTCCTTCCCCCAAGATTTCCTTGCAAGTCCTCGATGCAGTTGTTTGCTACAACTGTCTGCCATCAGAGAACCTGCCCGTGTTCATCATCACCCTGTGCCGCACCATCAATGTGAAGGAGCTCTGTGAGCCCTGCTGGAAGGTCAGAGCTTCCTGCTGGGTTTGATTTTAATGGGTTCACTGTTCTGGCCTCACAGATGAAGTGTCAGACATGCATGTGCACATCTGCCATCAATTTCAGTTTGGTTTGAGGAGTTAATTAAAAATTGCTTGAGTATTAATTGATGAGGATGTTGTTAGTGTGAGTCCTGCCACGTGCATGGAGTTTGCCCTGGGCTGCTTTCAGCTGATGGGACAGGCTTATGGCATGGCATGGAGGAGGCTGGACATTTTATTTACCATTCAGAGCACAACTGGCCTGCTAAATGTGTGTTTAGGCTGCAGTTGGATACTGAAGTGTTCTCTTTGAATTTGCAGCTCATGCGTAACCTTTTGGGAACTCACCTGGGCCACAGTGCCATCTACAACATGTGCAGGATCATGGAGGACAGGTAAAGGAGCACCTCACAAATCCCAGGAGTGCAACACAGGTCTTGTTGAGAAAGTTGGGGAGTCACCAACCTCAGCAGAGGAAGCTGAAGGTTCTGGTGCTTAGAGAATAATTCCCTCCCCACTTCTGCTGCTGAAGTGCTCATTTTGGGGCCTTTCTGAATTTAATTTTGCTCTGGTTGAAGTTGTGGATGATTTTGTGCTTTTCATGTTTGTCAGTTGCTGTGCAAGGCCCTGATGTGTAACAGCTGGGAATTCCTGTTGGGACAGTGTATATTCTGTTGACTTTGTGTGCTGAGATAATTGTGGTGTGCTCTGAAACTTGCCTTCCCTGTGCCCTCAGAGCCTACATGGCAGACGCAGCGCTGCTGAGAGGGGCTGTGTTCTTCGTGGGGATGGCTCTGTGGGGTGCCCATCGCCTCAACTCCCTCAAGAACTCCCCAACCTCAGTGCTGCCTTCCTTCCTCAAGGTAGGATGGGCTGCTGGGGGAACTTTTAAATCAGTTGTACAAATATAGACCAAAAATGGAGTCCCCTACACCAGAGATCTTTGTAGGCCTGGAGGATGAGAAGGACCAATTGGGTGTGGGGTGAAGCAGGGAGAGACAGTAAAACAAGGGGGTTTAAGTTTGAAGCTGAGGCCACCTCCTGGAATATCATTCTTGGCCAGAAAAGTGAAGTCTGAATTCTTTTTAGCAAATATCTACATTATGGGTACTTCAGCTTAAAAAATAAAAACAAAGCAACAACTTTCACTCTTTCCAGTGTGTGGTACAAAAAGTGAGGGATGGTGTCTTCAGGAACAGCCCCACAGCTCTCAAAACTTCCTCATCCAAGTGCCTCAAGCAGGAGTTACTGACTTGAACTCCTGTGTCTGCCTGTAGGATGGGGCTGTGTTTGACATCTGAGCTACAGCTGGAGGCACAAGTGCAGAATTCCTCTTGAGAAAATGGTTCTTTGCTGTGTCCTTTATGTGTAGAGACTTGAATATATTTATCTCAGGCCTCCAGGCTAATTTCCTAATTAATAAGGCGTGTTTCATTTGAATTAAGAGGGTTTCTGGTGACTGCTTTCCAACTGTTCAGTGAGTGAAGTGCTTTGTGTTCCAGGCCATGACGTGCCCCAATGCAGTTGTGTCTTATGAGATAGTTCTGTCCATAACACGCCTGATAAAGAAATATGGGAAGGAGCTGCAGGCTGTGACCTGGGATATCCTTTTGGACATCATGGAGCGACTGCTGCAGCAGCTGCAGGTGGGTGTTGGGCCTGGCTTGGTGGGCTCTCATTCCAGAGGCTTTGCCGTAAGTTTTCTGGCCAGTTAATCTCCTGTTTGTACACTCCAGTGGACTTTGAAGCTTTAGCCCAGTTCTCACTGCTGTGCTTCTCAACTGAGTTTTCTGTTTGTGTTTATAATTAGCTCTTTCTGGTAAGGTAGAACTCTTCTAGGAATGGTTTTATCTCTTCCAGAGTCTGGAGAGCCAAGAACTTAAGTCCATTGTACATGATCTTTTGACTACAGTGGAAGAACTCTGTGACCAGAATGATTTTCATGGTTCTGAAGAGAGATTTTTTGAGCTGGTGGAAAAATGTGCTGATCAGAGACCAGTAAGGCTCTATTAATGTCCTCCTTTGTTTCCAGTTGAATCTGTTCTGTTACAGCTGGAAGTTGGGAGTTCTAAAATAGCAAATGGTCAGAAAATCCCAGCAAGGACTTCCATGAGCCTTGTCCTCGGGGTGGGGTTGGGAGAATGGATATATTCTGTTTGCTTATACACTGAAAGAGTAACTCTTGATCTTTCCATGAAAGGAATCTTCTGTATTAAACCTGATAACATACAGAGCTCAGTCCATCCATCCTGCCAAAGACGGCTGGATTCACAACCTGCAGCTGTTAATGGAGAGATTCTTCAGGTAGGAGATCATAACTTTGTGAACTTCTTACATTCAAGAAGCACTTTGAAGTGTGTTTTTCCACCTTTTCATGTTAGATAATTTTGTTTTCTGAAGTTCTAAGATTCTGAAGTTCTAAGTTAGTAAATGACAGCTTAGAAGTGTGGTAGTCCCAGGGCACAGTACATGAAAGGATTTATTTAACAGGATAAAAGCTTTCCACTGAGTTATTTATGGTGCTTTTTTCCCCCTTTTCTTTATTTCCATTGGATACTATTCCAATTAGTTTAGGCAGTTGTGTTCCACTCCACAGCACTTTGTAGTTCTGACACCAAACAAGATTTTCCTGTTAAGCATCAGGATTGCATATGGTTATCCAGTATTCCAGTTATCTGGTTTTGAATTGGTGCTTCTAAAAGGGTTCTGTGCTCTGAAACATCAACATGCAGCAGTAACAAACTTGTGTCTCCTCTGTGAAATGCTGCCAGAGAGCAGCTTTTCCTCAGTGCCATGTGTTTGGTTTTAAATTTGCTCTCCAGAGCACTTGCTCTTCTTCCTAGTTTGGATTGGAAATGGGAAAACTGCAATTACAGGTCTCCAGAAGGAGTAAAAGCTGAACTGGGATCTGAATTTCCAATAGTTCTGGAATCTGATTTCATATGTAAAGTCATTAACTGAAGGCTCAGCTGATCTGTCACACTTATTGTTCCAACTCTGAAGTTTCTTATTTTACTTCAGGTTTACTTTCCTTTTCCCCTTTCCCTAAATAACAGCAATTTTATTTTACTCATTTTTAATTTGCTCTTCCCATTTTAGGAACGAGAGTCGAAGTGCTGTTCGAATCAAAGTTCTGGATGTCCTGTCCTTTGTGCTGAGTATTAACAGACAGTTCTATGAGGTTTGTGTTGACCTCTTTCTGATCACACATGTGAGGGTGGGAAAGGCTTTGGTGAGGCACATTTTCAGGTGGGCTCCAGGTCCTCCCTGCCAGTGGGGAATGCACAAACTGTGCTTGAAATCTTACAGACACAGCTGACAGCAACATGCCAAGGCTCATGAAGGTCTGTCCTCTTGCAGGAGGAGCTGATAAACCTGGTGGTGATCTCTCAGCTGGCTCACATTCCAGAAGATAAAGACCACCAGGTGCGCAAACTGGCCACTCAGCTGCTGGTGGACCTGGCTGAGGGCTGCAACACTCACCACTTCAACAGCTTGCTGGACATCATAGAGAAGGTGAGCTCCCTGCCAGGGCTTGTGGCACTGCCAGGACCTGCTGTGGGCTTTCATGGCCTTCCAGGATGCAGGTAAAGGAAAGGGGTGTTGCAGAGTTAAACCGTGTCTTACTTTTCTCTTTAACAGGTGGCTGCACATTCTCTCTCATCTCCTTCTGAACTGGAAGAGAGAGACTTGCTCTCATACTCAGCTTCTCTAGAGGATGTCAAGACAGCAGTTCTTGGACTCCTGATAATTCTGCAGGTAAATGCTCCAGGGCATTGAACACATATTCATAGAATCATAGAATCAATTGGGTTGGAAAAGACCTCTGAGATCATGAAGTCCAACCCTTTTTCCAACTCCATTTACTAGATCATGGCACTCAGTGCCACGTCCAATCTCAGTTTAATAATAGTCATAATAGTTCATAATAGTCTTCTGCTGGACTTGGCTTTTTAGATAACTGTTCCTCCACTGTTAAATATTCTGACTTTTTCTTATTATGTAACATTTTAACCCTTGTTGTGGTCATTCCTTTTACTTTTGAGCACTAAATATTTTACTTAATTTCCATTGCACAAGGAATATGAGCACATTTTCATGTGGAGGGCAGATGTGTCCATAAATTAGCAGTAAGGAGGAGTTCATAACCCTGAATACATTCCTTGTGTTTGGTTGGTGCATCCTGAGCTGTGGTTGAGCAGTTGTGAAGAGCAGGTTGTTCCTGTCAGGGCCTCTCTGGAGCAGACAGAGCTGCTCTGGAGTCTGCAGAGGTTCTTTGCAGAGCCATCTGTTCATTTTGAATTCCGGATCAAGTCTTTGCTGTATTTCTCTTGGAATTCTTAGTGCAGACACACATTGCTGGCTGGGTACCAAGTGTCATTCTGCCTTTTGCTGTGTGTTCCTGCCCTGTCAGACCAAGCTGTACAGTTTGCCCTCCAGCCACGCCATGCGGGTGTACGAGATGCTGATCCAGCACGTCCAGCGCCACTACATCTATTCCTACAGCCTTCCTGTTGCCAGCAGCATCAGGTTGCAGGTAGGAGCAGTGCCCTGTGCTCCCAGGCCCACAGCTGTGTGCTGTCTGGGGAATTCTTGGCTGGCAGGTGGGGAATGTGTGCTGCAGACCTTGCCAGAAATAGAATTAAGTGTTTCTTGGCTCATCAGGGTATGTAAATGACTGTGACACCAGGAGTGGTGCCTCCTGCAGAACTAGCCATGGCATCTCTTAAAAATCCCTGTGTACTTGTAAAAATATCACATGCAGGGGTGGGAGAGTGTTCCCTGGCTTGGGGTGTGAGTGATTCCAGTGTCTTCCCTGTTCCAGGTGTTTGATTTCCTGCTGATGCTCCGGGCTGACTCCCTCCACCGCCTTGGCCTTTCCAACAAGGATGGAGCAGTGAGGTTCAGCCCTTACTGCCTGTGTGATTTTGTGTAGGTTTCTCATTCTGCTAAGCAAAAGAACCACAGATTGGTTTGGGTTGGAAGGGACTTTAAACCTCATCTCTTTCCCACCCTCTGCCATGGGCAGGGACACCTTCCACTAGACCAGGTTTCTCCAAGCTATGTCCATCCTGACCTAGAATGCCTCCTAATTTACTTTTTTATTTAAAAAAATCTCTGTTTTTCAAACTATTTGGATTTTTTCTTGAGGTTAATAGTCCACCAGTAGCAATCTATGGGTTTTCTTTATCTTCCAAATCCTAGACCAGTCTACAGTTACAACTTAGGATTGTCTGAACCAATAACTCTTTGGTGAATTGTTCTCACAAATCACTTACCTGCAGAGCTCTCAGTCTCAGACATGAAATCTGTTTCTTGCACACCAAACTTCACAAAAATATTGGCAATTTTCTGCCTCAAGCCACTTTTCACCTTGAGTTTTGAGGCAATGATTTGTACAAATCTGACTATTTTTAATTTCATAGCTTGTCTAAAGTTCTTTGTGTAACACACACCAAAAGATACCTTTCTAAGTTTGCTATAGGCCTGTATAAAAAATCCTTCACCTGACTGGGCAATCCTGTGCTTTTTTTTAATTGAAATTGCAATTTATATTGTTTGGTCTTTAAACTGGCTACCAACTGGGGCAGTGCTGTAGGTTACATGGACAGGCTGTTCTGAGCTTGATTTTACATTACATTATGTGCATTTTTCTCCCTTTCTGTGTTGTAGAGAGGCAGAGAAGAGGGCTGCTGACAAAAAGCCCCCTGGCACACTCTCTCCACCCTCAGGCAGCCCCAGTGTGCCCTCCCAAAATGCCACCATCCGGATTGGGCATCTTCCATACTCGATGGTCTTTGGTGTCCTCCTGCAGTGCTTGAAGCAGGTGTGTCCACCCTTGGCATCTTCATGTCCACTTAAACCAGCTGGCTGGGGAATTCTACCCCAAAATATCTAAATAAGGTCTGAAAAAAAATTTCTGCTCCTTCTTGGCCAGAGTCTGGGTAGAACTGTGCAGCTTCCCAACCACCAGTGGGAGCAGCAGTTCAGCTCTTCAGAAAATAAGCAAAGCTTTCATTTTACTGCTTCAGAGCAGACAGGGGCAAAAAATGTGCTTATGAAACAAGATTAAATAAGTCATCCTGTTTCTGAAAGGCCATTGGAAACTTTTGTCCTATTGGAAGTTTTGAGGTGTTTTCAGAATTGATCAGTCACTCATAAGCTCTAAATATAAATTGTTCCTGAGTGTGGTGTTGGACACAGTTCTGTGTGAGGGGCTGGCTGGCTCGGGAAGTCAATTTGTGCTGGTGCTTAAGAGAATTGAATTCTGGCTCTGGCAGATCTGGGTACCATTTCTCTTCCAGTTTGTGATGCCAATATTGCACCTCGAGCTGGGTGACAGACAGGGAGAAAGTTGTGACAGCTCAATGCCACTTCTTTTTCTGGAGCTGCCATGACAAGACCTGTGTCTGTCTAGCAAATGACATATTGTCTGGAATTTGATTGATCTTACTTTCAAACTGAAGTGAAATCACAAAAAATGTCAACCTTAACATTTTCCTTCTTTGCAGGAGACAGACTGGAAGGTGCTGAAGTTGGTTCTCAACAAACTACCCGAGTCCCTCCGCTATAAAGTGCTATTTTTAACCTCTCCTTGTAACATTGACCTCCTGGCCTCAGCACTGAGCTACATGGTAATGCCATTGATACACAGTGCCCAGGTCCTTGGTTTGCTTGGGAGTTGGTTGGGGTTTGGTTTTGGAGTGTTTTTTTATCTTTAGTCTGATATTTTGAAGATTAGCAGGCTGGTTGACAATCCTCACTCACCTTCTCTTTTTCTGAGGAGGGTTGTACGTACAGAGTAGGTAATAATGAGTGTTCTTTATGTGTGTGTGTATATATACATATACATAGGTGAAAAGGGAGCTATGGCAGTGCCAGTCTGCTGCCTTTTGGGGCTCATTTGTGGTGGGAGATGTCCTAACTTGCTGTGATGTCCCAGCTCACAGACAAGAAGACCACGGACCGGCTCCACGGAACCCCAGAAGGCTTTTCCCGCACTGATCTGCACCTGGCTGTGGTCCCAGTGCTGACAGCATTAATTTCTTACCATAATTACCTGGACAAAGCTAAGCAGGTAGGGGGGAAGGAGGAGGCTGGAGAAGGGGTCAGGGCCTGAGCCTGTAAAGCATTTCCTGTATGAGCTGATTAGGAGACTTTGGTGCAAGGCAACACTGCCCTTTGCTGTCAGGAAAAGCTGCATCTGCTCAGTTTGGGGTGGGATCGGGGAAAAAATACTTTGCTAACTCCATGCAGGCTTAGCTCCCTGGTCAGGTGGATTCACTGCTCACCTGTACCCCCTCACAGGTCACAGAGTGACTCTGCCCTCTGCACCAAGACCTTTATAAACACAAGAGTTCTGTTTAATCAGAAATTTAATGTCTAAAGTATCTACATAATTAAAGTCCCATACTAAGATTAGGGCCTAGAGTGTATGCAGCACTGTTCAGGGCTCTGTGTTGGAATTCAGGTGTGTCAGACAGGCCTTGCAGGCCATTGTGCAATGCTAACTGGAGGCAGGGGATGGCACAGCAGGGGCTTTGTCCTTCCCTGTATCATGGCTTTGTTTCCTGTGCCCCTTGCAGCGTGAGATCGTGTATTGCCTGGAGCACGGGCTGATCTATCGCTGTGCCAACCAGTGCGTGGTGGCACTGTCGGTCTGCAGCGTGGAGATGCCCGACATCATCATCAAGGCACTCCCTGTCCTAATAGTCAAACTAACCCACATTTCTGCTACAGCCAACATGGCAATCCCTCTCCTAGAATTCCTGTCAAGTAAGTTATGATGTTCTTCTACTTTCGATCATCTATAGTTGTGGTTTTTTGCACTAAGTATGAGTATTTTCATTGTGTTGGTCATATGGAATGCATTGCAAGGGTTTCAGTGATGCCTTTGCTCCATCCTCAAGATATAAATGTCTGATCAGCTCTTGTTTGTTACGGGTTTTCTTTTTAAAGCACTTGCACTGAAGGCAGAGACATGCTCTGTGTAGCATGGCCATAGTGCTGGAAAACACAGTTCTGCTTTCTCCTCCTTGCATGACTGTGATGTTAACTCAGCTGATCATTTAGAGGAAACAAACCAATTCAAATTAAACTGAATTGTGATGTTGAATGCTTTGTGTTTGGGCCTCACTTGTGTTGGTTCTCTTGTTCCAGCCCTGGCCAGGCTGCCTCACCTGTACAGGAACTTTGCAGCCGAGCAGTACGCGAGCGTGTTCGCCATCTCCCTGCCCTACACCAACCCCTCCAAGTAAGGCCATGACAAATGTGCTTCTGCCTCTTCTCCGAAGTTAACAGTATGGACATGCCTTTCTTGTAGCACTTGGCTCAGGGGGTTTTGTAGCATATTGCTCATTCTGGTGTCTCCAGGCTTTTCCTGAAGAAGGGACATTTCTTCCCTGTGAGGGTGGGGAGGTCCTGGCATGGAACAGAACTTTTGAGGGTTTTTTTTTCTTTAGGTAAAGGATGGGGTCTGTTTCTCAGATTGAAACATGCAGCGTTAAGCTGTGGAGATGTTTCTGCTGTTCCAGGTTTAACCAGTACATCGTTTGCCTGGCCCACCACGTGATTGCCATGTGGTTCATCCGCTGCCGCCTTCCCTTCCGAAAGGACTTTGTCCCCTACATCACCAAGGTAATGGGCACCACCCAATCCAACAGCACAGAGTAAAAGGGATGACTTAAAAGCTCATCAGAGAACTTTAAAGGCCCTGTTTAGAGCTAGAAAAGTCTGCTTTTCTTGTGGACATCTCTTTTAAAACTGCCTGTGAGCTCTCGTGCGTTGGCTTGGGGACTCTGAGCTGTGTGTTGTGGCCATTCACACTGTCCCCCTTGTCCCCACGGGCAGGGTTTGCGTTCCAACGTGCTCCTCTCCTTTGATGACACCCCTGAGAAGGACAGCTTCAGGGCTCGCAGCACGAGCCTCAACGAGAGGCCAAAGAGGTAAACTGGGCTGGGCCCAGCAGGGCCTGTGTCCCTGTCCCTGTGCTCACACCCTTCCCTGTCTTTGTCTGGAGGAGGCTGGGTCAAGTTATCCAAAATGTGTCAGTGCAGTAAGCAAGGAAAGTAAACCTCTTTAGGTCAGGGGATGGGGCCCAGACAAACAGGTTGGTAGGAAGGTGGGATCAAACCAGGCTGACAGGCTGGTGGGAAGGTGAGACATCACTGCCTGTCCTGGAAGCCTTTGCAGGGAGGGGTGGGGCTTTTTGGTGTTAACTTTTGAAAATCAACAGTCCCTTCAGGTTGATGTGTGTCAGTACAATGTTACCAGAAATAACAGAGAAGGGTAATACCAGAGGGAACAGAATCCCATGTTCATGTGGATTGTGTGAACTCCTTTCTTAACTGATCTGTAACGAGTGAATGTTAAATGACTGCCAGAGAATTGGTTGTGATCAGCAACCTGGATAAATTAAGAGAGCCAGTGCTGTGTTTTTCCATGGTGTTTCCTGTCAGAGCAGTGCACTGGCTGGCACACAGCTGCCTTCTGTCTGGATCTGCTGAGCCCTTTTTGTTTGTTAATTTTGAAGCCATCGTGTCAGCTTTAGCAAAGCCTTTAGAAGTCACAGCTATCTTGCCAGCAATCTTTCAAAGCAGCCTTTTGCATATTCCCTGGAAGGCATTCAGGGTTTCTCCAACATCCTTGTACCTGCAGGGATTGCCTAAATTGGTTCACTTGACTTGCTTCAGTGTTATGAGCAGTGAGCACATGGTGGCATCTGAACCCTGGGGAAAGTGCCTCTACTTTACCTGCAAGGCTCCAGGAGAGTCTTGCAATGAGGAAACACCACCCCTGCCCTAATGCTGCAGCTGTAAACCCTGTGTTGTGTTTCATCTCTCCCATCTCCTCCTCTTTCATCCAGAAGCTTGGAAGAGAAGCCTTTGACGCTCATCTCTCCAATTAGAATTTCAACTAATCTTTTTTCTGTTTTTTCCCCCCAAAAAACCCTGTTAAATTCTACCAGGTTGGAATACTACTGTATCTAAAGGCTTTTGCTGGATGAGTTTCCACAGAAATCTCTGCTGAGGAGTGTGGGCTGTACTCAGCAGTGACCTGCAACACTGGAGTGGCAGGATGCCACTGCCTCTGGGTCTGGCTGAGCTTGGATTCTGGCCAGGGCAGAGAGGAAATGGCTTGGAGCAGATGTATTTCCTTGCTTCAGAAGCTTCTGGGCTTGGTTTTCACTCCTTAAGCCTAAAGAATGAGCATTTCCATGCCCTAGCTGAGGTGCTGGGTGTTCCAGGAGATCATGATCCCAGTGGTTCCCAGGGTTCCTGCATGTCCTGATGTTGGTGTAGGTGATTATTTCTGAGGATGGGCTCTCTGCAGCACATCCCCAGTTGTGGCCAAAAGTGATCTGTGAGAGGCTGTTGGGAGAAGGACAAATAAATCCTGCTCCCTCCAGGTGTAATAACTCACTGAAAGGAGGGTGGCAAATAAATTGTGTTTACAAAGAGCCAGAAGGGTTAAATCAGTGCCTGTATTTTACACATGGGGATGGGAACTGCTGGACCAACTGCTCTGTCCAATTTAGTACTGAGCCCAGCAAGCATCTCAGTGACTAATTAAAGTGCCTCTTAAGTCTTAATTGCTGTCATCTCCCACATGTGGTTGGCACTTGACAGTGTGAACACTAATTTCTAATTTCCTCGTGTTCCAGCTGAAAGTCAAGTGGGTTACCTGGAGCCACTGGAATGAGGCAGCTGGTTTGGCAGAGCAGCATCACAGAGCCAGCAACAGCCAAGGGGATGTTTGTTGGCTGTGCAGGGCCTTGTGTGGGTGGGCTGAGTGTCCCCAGTGCCTTGAGCTGAGCTAAGGGGCACCTCTGAGAGGCCCTGGGTGCGTTGGATTGGGGTAAAAGCTCAGATTTGAGCCAGGCCTAGCAGAGACACAGACTGGCGACGTGTTCCTGTGTCTCTTAGAAAAACCTGCTGGTGCTTGGTATAGGTAAAGCATTTTAGATCTATGGAAGTCCTCAGGTGTTTAGTTGTGCTGAGTTGATGAGTTGGGGCATCACAAGAGGTGGTTGAACTGCACAAAACTTCTCAGCCTTGAGTAGTTTGTGCCCAATGTGCCCTCAGGTGCCTTTGGTGAACAGCTCAGTATTCCAACTCTCATTTCAACCAGTTTTTTTCTTTTAGCTTGTACTAATTTCATTTGTTTTGTAGCACATTTAAAATCTTGTTTTCAAAATGTGGTTTGTCTTTTTAATGCTTTCAGCTCTGCTTGTTTGTATGTTTTAATTTTTTTTGTTTCCCTTTTTTTTTTTGGCATTTGTTTTATTTTCCATCACCCTCCGGATCCCCCAATATTGACCCTGTGACTGTGACCTTTCAACCTACATCCCTACAATGATTTCCTCCCTTCCTGTGACCTCTTTTGGGGCTTGGTGCTTCTCCACATAGTAGTTTAAGACTAGCCAAAAATGCAAAGCAAGGCTTGAATAACTCTCCTCCAGTGAAAGAGCTGAAAGAACCCTCTGCAGTTGATGCCTTCCGGTCCCGCAGCATCAGTGTGTCTGAACATGTGGTCCGCAGGTAGAGGCACTTTAAATGGGGCAATCCAAGAGCAACTCAGCCCTTGGAGGTTTTCCTGCAGGGGTGGGTGGTACCAGGGGGGAATTGCATGTGGGATGCTTGCATGACTTTGGTACCCAACAGAAACCTGGCACTTCACCTGCAGTGAAAGTGTCACGGGTGTCCTGTGGCTCCCCAAGGTCGGATGTTGGGCTGTCACAGCACACCCTCTGTCTGTGTGGTTACTTTGCCACATTCTCTGGTGCTTCAGCAACAAAAATTTCTATTTTCAAAGTAAAGATGGTGAAGGGGGATAAAAAACTCAAAAACCACCAAAAAAGACACCAAAGAAAGGGAAAAAGGTTGCATTCTGTGCGAGTGAGGGAGCTGGTTACAACTGACTAAAACCTGAGCCCTCCAAGTTGTGACTTGCCCCAGGGAGGCTTTGAAAGCTCTGCAGAGTTATGTAGAATCCTTCCTCCCAGCCCAGAAGGAGCAGCCCTGGCCTCAGTTTGGAATTTGTTGGTTGAGGCTGAAGGAGCTGATGGAAGTATTCTGGTCTGCATAAGATGCCATGAAAACCTGAATTTGTCTTTCCATAGAGCAGTGAAGGCTGTGCTCAGCCCGTGGGAAGCTGTTGCTTCCATGACTAAAGAAAACAAGATTTGATTTCAGGCATTGATTTGATTGATTGACAAGATTTGATTGCAGACATTGATCTGCTCCCATGAAAGATGAAACAGTTGATGTCAGTTTTAAATACATATTTCTGAGTCACTTCCCTCCAGTATTGAACTGCTGCTGGTTTTAGTTCTCAACCTGAAGATTTGTGCCTTAATCTCTAGGAATGCTGTCAATGGAACTTGATTTTCTGTTGGTTTTTTTTTTATTTTTGGCCATATCTGGTGTTTGGAGAAAAGAGACTGAAGTGACTGAATTACAAATATAATTCTGACACTTCATTTTAAGGAAGAAATTCTTCCCTATGAGGATAGGGAGGCCCTGGCACAGGGTGCCCAGACAAGCTGTGGCTGCCCCATCCCTGAAAGTGTCCAAGGCTGGATTAGATGGGGCTTGGAGCAACCTGGGCTGGTGGGAGGTGTCCCTGCCCATGGAAGGAGGAATGAGATGATCTCTAAGGTCCCTTCCAACCCAAACCTGGGATTCTGTGATTCTCTGATATCCCCATTAATCATTAGGTGATTTTCTCTTGTATTTATATGTAAGGAGCAGCAACAGAACATTCAGATAATTACCCTTAATGGTGCCAAGGAAGTTGTCATGTCATAAAAAAATGTGGCTGTTCTTCAGCTTGGTTTGTATTATGATGGCATAAGGAGTTGCTTTCTAAACTCCTGCAGTCCAGTCTGCTGCAGGAACTGTTCTAAGCTGACTTGGCTGTTTTGAAGGCAGACTTGCCCTCTATTCTTGTGCCAATTTCCTGTTCAGAGTGCAATTCTTTTTCTATTTCAAGTTAAATTAGGTTTTACGTAGTTACTGAATTTGGAGGGGAAAAAGCAATGTATGGAAGAGCTGCAACAGAGAAAAAAGCAAACCACAGGATTATAAAGTTAAATCTGGACTGCCCCAATTTCTGGCTCATGGGCAACATTCTGCCTGGGAAGCTGGTGCTGGTCATGGGGTGCTTGCCCTCAGCATAGATTAGGGAACTCAGAGCATGATGCTGCCACTCACTCCTTGCTTGGGGCACTTGCCCATGGGCCACCAACATCAGAGAGCTCTGGCCTGGCCAGCTGACTGACACTTAAATGTCCTCAGGCTCTCCAGATGAAACACACTGTCTGCAGTGACAGGGTGTGAAGCACAACATGAGGCTGATCCCAAAATACATTGATCTGCCCTGGGTTTGGTGCCTGCCACCTCTCTGATCTGGCACATGCATGTGTGGCAGGCTCTGCATCCCTCTGGCTCTCGGGTGACAGGGACCAGCATTTTGCAATATGATCTGTTAGCTGGGAACATTCTCTTCCAGTCGGATCCAGACATCCATCACCAGCTCCAGCCTGGGCTCTGCAGATGAAAATTCAATGGCTCAGGCTGATGACAACTTAAAAACCCTCCACCTGGAGCTCACAGAGACCTGCCTGGACATGATGGCTCGATACGTCTTCTCCAACTTCACTGCGGTGCCAAAGAGGTACGGGGTCAGTGCCTGACCAGGGGAGAGGGGCTGGTTTGGGGTTCAAGGTTCACATTGTTAGTGGAAAAGTCCTGAGGCACGGTGGGATCTGGCAGGCCCAGGCTCTGAAGCCTTTCCTCAATGATAAAATCTGGCTTGGCTAAAGAGGAGCTTAGATGAGAGAAGAGAAGGCTCCAGGGAGACCTTACAGTCACTTTGGTGCCTAAAGGGGATCCAGGAGAGCTGGAGAGGGACTTTGGGCAAGGGATGGAGGGACAGGACAAGGGGGAATAGCTCCCCACTGCCAGAGGGCAGGGTTAGGTGGGATATTGGGAAGGAATTCATCCCTGTGAGGGTGGGCAGGCCCTGGCACAGGTGCCCAGAGCAGCTGTGGCTGCCCCAGCCCTGGGAGTGTCCAAGGCCAGGTTGGACAGGGCTTGGAGCACCCTGGGCTGGTGGGAGGTGTCCCTGCCCACGGCAGAGGGTTGAAACTGGATGAGCTTTAGGATCCTTCCCAACTCAAACCATTCCATGACTCTGTGAAGTCCATTGGAGACAAGCAGCCTTTGCCTCAGCCTGGAACTGTCTGAAGGAGATCCCTGGAAGGCTCAGGGAGCAGTGCTTTGTTCCATGTCCCTGCTGGATATCACAGTGTTGATACCAAAGCTCATCCGTTATCCTGATGGATAATGTGTATGCAAGAGGAAAGGTACAAATGCTGTATAAAGAAGGAAAGCAGGCAGTACCTCCTGCATGGTTAGTGAAATCAGCTTTGTTCTCTGCCTCCTGAGAGAGGTCTCCATCACAACTGTGTTCTCAGGTCTCCTGTGGGTGAGTTTCTGTTGGCTGGAGGAAGGACGAAGACATGGTTGGTTGGTAACAAGCTGGTGACCATCACTACAAGTGTTGGAACAGGGACAAGGTCCCTGCTTGGCCTGGATTCTGGAGACTTCCAAAGCACCACAGAATCAAGGTAGTTTTTGCTCTTATTTGTAGAAGTTTCCATCTCACTTCAGTTTTCACCCAAACCACTGTTACTGTGCATCTTTTTAGATTTTTCTCTCAGCAGAAGAGGAATGTCATACTAGTCCAGCATGACTTCTGTGTCTCAACATCTCCAAAATCTTTTCCCACAGCTCAGACCCTGTTTTGCAAGTGAGACAGACTAAAGAAGCTCCAGCCAAGCTGGAGTCTCAGGCTGGGCAGCAGGTTTGCAGGAGCTCCCGCAACAGAGTGCGATCCATGTCGGGTGAGTTCCCACCCTGGAGTCTCATTGGCATTCCTGGGTCTGTGTCACAGGTTTGTGTCCAGGTGCCTCCTGTGCCGAATTTGGGGCTGGACCTGCCTGGTGTTTAATAACGGGCAGGTAGCCGGAGCTGTTTGGCCTCAGAGGTGGGGAGGCTCCTCCTGCTTCCCTCTCCTTGCAGGAGAGCTTTGGTTGTCACAGGAGGTTGTTTAGGAGAAACACAGGGAAGATAAAATTCTCTTGGGTTCCTGTCATGATTTAACACCAATTGGCAGCTAAACCCCACCCAGATGCTCCCTCAGTCCCTTGGGGTGGGATGGGGAGAGAATTGGAAGGGGGAAAGTAAAGAAACTTGTGGGTTGAGAGAAGAACAGTTTAATAATGGAAATAAAATAATAGTAATAATTGTAATGAAACAGAAAACAAAACCCAGGACAGTTCCCAGTATTGCATGTACAGCTTCTAGAGTAGTTTAAAAGCCTTATTACTGAGCTGTTTTTGTGCCAAACTGAGCATGGCTCTCCCTTGGTCTGCCTCTGTCCTGCCAGGTGGCCACGCCTTACGTGTTGGTGCCTTAGACAGCTCAGCCTCCCATTTTCCCAGTGGCTCGACTTCCCAAGGGACACAGGGCCCTGCTGCTCCTGCAGCTCGCTCAGAGAAGGCTAATCCTGCTCCACAGACACCCCTGCAGAAGGAAAAAGCAAACTTGGCTGCCTATGTCCCACTGCTGACCCAGGGATGGGCAGAAATCCTGGTGCGCAGACCCACAGGTACGTCCCGAGTGTGGGGGGAGATCCTGGACGTGGTGAGAAATCAGAGCCTGGGTGAAGAAGAATCTATATTTAGTTGTGAATGGGTCTCTATTGATCACTGCCTTTTGAGACTATAGAATCAGGGAATAGTTGGGTTTGAAGGGACTTCAGAGATCAACCAGTCCCACCCTCTGCCATGGGCAGGGACACCTCCCCCCAGCCCAGGTTGCTCTAAGCCCCATCCAACCTGGCCTTGCACATTCCAGGGATGGGGCATCTACAACTCTGAGCAGCTGCACAGTTGTGTTTGCTCTTAGGGAAGGAACAATGACATGTTCAAGGTCAAAATTCTTGAACACTGGAATGTTCCACAGCATAAAGGAATTACCCGTTTCAGCTGAAATCTGCTTTGTGAGAAAATAACTGACCTGGTATCATTAATTAAAATACCTGAGTGTTTTGGATGCCTTCTGAGAATCTGCTGTAATAATGAGTTACCAGGGATGGGGTTTGCAGAGCTCGGGGTGAAGTGCAGAGCTCAGGCAGTAGGAAATTAATCAAGTGATTCTGCAGAACTGAGAGCTTGGTCCATTTTGATTTTTAATTGCAAATTCCAAAACAGTCTGTGCTTTTCCAGCGTGAGCTGGGAACACTCACCACCCTGCCCTGACGTTTCTCCTCCAGGTAACACCAGCTGGCTGATGAGTCTGGAGAACCCCCTGAGCCCCTTTTCCTCAGACATCAACAACATGCCCCTGCAGGAGCTCTCCAACGCGCTCATGGCCGCGGAGCGTTTCAAGGAGCACCGGGAAACGGCTTTGTACAAATCCCTGTCCGTGCCCTCCTCCAGCCTGGCCACTGGCACAGCCAAACCATCGCTCCTGCAGCGCTCCAACACAGGTGAGAGCTCTGGGCAGGAGCCGGGCCCTGGGGGACAGTCTGAGCCTGCAGGCCCTCTAGAACAGTGAGGCTGGGAGCATCGGGCACACCAGCAGTGAGAAGGGGATCAGTTCTTGTGCCCAGGAGTTTTCAGGGAAAATTCCCTTCCTCCTTGTCTCTGCTGTTCCGTGGGAAAAGCACCTCTTTGTAAAGGGAAGGAAGAGGAGTAATGGAGCTTCTCTGGAGGAGTCGTGTGTTTCATGTGTTTCCCAAATGAAAATGAACAAAGTCATGGATCTGTTCCCTCTTCCACTTGTTTGGGGCTGATCTGGGCATCCCACTTGTGGATGGATCTTTCCACGCAGTGTTTCCATTTCCATTTGTCTTCAGTATGGGAGTCTGTGTTGGGCACTCAGAGCTGCAGGTTCCTGGGGGAAAGGCCTGTTCCAAACCTGGTCAGGCAGGATGAGGTGGTTGCCACTGGCTTTGACAGCAGGAGATACCACAATGCAAATCCTGTTGGATTTATCCACCTCTGAAAAGGGCTGTTCAGCCTTTAGTTGAACCCCTTGGGTTTCATTTGCTGCCTTTCTTTTAACAGAGAGGCCAAGGATTTTCACTGTATTTTCTTTGGTGCTAGTTCAGCTGTTAATGTTGGGGATTAGTGCTGAGCCACAGCTTCTGAAGCTTTCTGTAATCCCTGCTCAGAGCTCTTATCCAACACTGAGGCTCTGAGCACTGCTGGCACCATCAGAACTGGGCAGTGGTACCAGCAGACCAGGCTTTGCTGGGAGCAATGGGATGGATAGTCTGGGCATCTGGTAAAAATGCCAGTTTTCAGGTTTGTTTTAAACAGGCCAGGGTATGATGCTAGGATTCCAGAGTGTGTAAACACAAAATTGGACTCAAGATCGAATTACCACCTTTTAAAAACAAACAAATTAAATAATTTTCCATGAACACTTTTATAGGCTCCTGGGAATTGAGGTATAGGAGCTAAGTGATCAGCTGAAAGCACCACCTGAATGCCACTCCCGTGCCAGTCTGGGAGGGTCATTTGGGCCACATCCTCATTAACAGCTCCAGCAGACTTGCTGGACCTGGCTGGGGAATGACTGGAAGTGGTTTTGCTGTCAGACTGTCACATGCCTGTTGTTCTGCCTCTTTAGAGGTTAAACCTCTAAGAGTCTTTACTCGTATTTCTACTCTTTGGACTCTTCTGTGGGTTTAAAAATGGCCTTGTGCCAAAAGTGTGTAGGTGAGGAAAGGCTCAGCCTGGTTTCCTGTGTGTGCTGGGATCTCAGGAAGGAATTCTCTGTGTCCAAGCTCAGCAAGTGCATTCTGCAAAGGGAGCAGTTGGAGCCTGCATTGTTGGATGTGTTTATGCCTCCTTATCCGTGTTGAGACCTTGTACCCTTAAAATACCCCTTTGGCATCTAGTGAGCTTATCCCAGCTTGTTCTTTCCTTTGTTTCATTTATTTATTTGTTTTAAAATAGGCTCTTGGTTACATTTTGAACTCTGTGCTTTTTAATTTTTTTATATTTTTTATTTTCATATAGTCTCTCCTTCCTTTTGATGTAGCTGCTCACTTGATTTCCCTTTGCAGTGGCCTCTTTCTCTTCCATGTACCAGTCCAGTTGTCAAGGGAAGTTGCACAGGAGCATATCCTGGGCAGGTATATTTATATATCTTTAAGGAAAAAAAAAACCAAAAAAACCCCAGTATTGCCATAGAAGAACACCTCTGATTCATAGAAAATGTATCCCTCATCCCTCATTTTCCCCTTCCATGTCTCCTGTCTGTCCCCAGTCTCATCACTCTCAACAAATGGGATCTTGACTAGCATGAAGAAGTCCAAGCCAGATCCAACATTTGCAAGTGCACACAATTATTTCTCAAAGCAACTTTGGTCTTAGCTGGGGTGGCTCTTGAGTCCTGAGGCAGAGTTCCAAACCTGTCTGGGTACCTTGATCGGTTGAATTCTTCGTTTTCAGCTTCATTTTACAATTGGCTTTGTGTTCTGCTCAGTGGAAAAGCTCCCACTTGTGAGAAGAGCAGCAGGGCAAGCTCCCCTGGAACAGAGTCCTTGGCTGCTCAGCCCACAGGACTCTGCCAGAATTGGACACAGAAAGATAAAAGGAGCTGATACATGTATTTTTGAAATACACATAAAGTCTGACACTGGCATGGATGGTGGTCAGGAGTATTTTAAGTGAAAAAAATTTATCTCAGCAGAAAACCTGCTAAATTCTACCTTTTAGAGGCTTTATAATAGTAGAAAACCTTTCTCTACTTCAGTAAAATTGATTTTGTAATTAAATGAAGTGGAGATCAAATTACACACCTTATGAGCACAACACCTGCATTGCTTTGATAACCTGCAATGCTTTGTGATTTTAATTAGAGGGTTCAAATGTCTTTCTGCCTCTTTCCTTCACTGGAAAACTCCCTGTAGAGCACTGGGGTGTTCTGAGCTGCTGGTGGGTGTTGTCAGAAGCCTCTCAAAGCAACACAAAGCTGCTGCAGTTAAATATTTTTCTGTACCTCTCTCTGCTTCTGTTCTCTTCCCACCTAAAGAATAATTAGTGCTTGGATTATTTAAAAGCACCAGCACTGTTGGCAGAGGTGTAAGAGGGAAGCTTGGAAGCCCTGGCTATGTGCAGGTGTGTTCTGGCTTGGACAGCTAACCAGATCAGCACGTTGTTTTGGTTCCTTTTGGTTTGTTTTGTATTTTTAGAAGGTTTGTGTGTGCAATGCTAACTCTTAATTGCTTCTTTGAAATAACTTTGGTCCTGCGAGCTGAAATCAATCCAGGAAAAGCTGCTTTAGTGATTTTTTGTTGTATTTTTTTAATTTTGCTGATTATCTTTTTTTTTTCTTTTTATGTGTGCTGATTTTTAGTTTTATTATTACTTTGGAAAACAAATCTTGGCCTTTCAGATTGGTCTTCCAGTCCCTTGTGTGCATAATGGGAAGCCTCCTGTTCTCCAGCCTTTTCCTCAGGACAAAAAGCAAGGCCAAGAGGAGCCTTTGGTCAGACTCATCCCTGTGGTCAGTGCCTGGAGTAGATCCAACGTTGTCCTCCATGTAGGCAGGGTTTCCAAGGAGGTTTCTTGTCAGTGTTTCCCTGTTTGTCTGAGCAGGTGCCACGTGCAGCTTTGCTGCAGTGCCTGTGTCACTCCTGCTCTTGTCCTTCCACATGTTTAGGGCTGAATTGTTCTGCTGCTCCTGAGATATACCAGGAAAACTGCCAAACTGCAAGGAAATGGCTCCTAGGAAAATTTCTTATCTCCTTCCAGGCCTCAAGGCACAGGAGTGTTGCATTTCAGTACAAGAAACTCTGTCTGTGTTGCACTCTTGCACAGAACTGATGTCTCAGTGAACTTTTAGCACTAGTCTTGTACTTTCCTACATCTCTGTAGTTCCTGTCTGTCCTGGTAACCGATGTCCAAGGTCCCATTTCCTCATTCTGTCCCCTCCTTGTCCATCAGTAACAATTGGAAACAACTGCACTTGCTTTGCCCGAGGCAGCCCTTTGCTGTGAGGGGGATTTAGGGATTTATTCCATGCAAAAGGGGAACCCGGAGCGAGTCTGACATGCCAAGAAACCAAAGAGCACTCATTCCATCTGGCCTTCCGTTGAGATCCCGTAGGGAAAAGGCTGGTACTTCAGAGGAGAGGATGGGGGCCTGCCCCTCCGGGCCCTCTCCCAGCTCAGCTCCCTGCCCTGTGTCTCCGTAGAATCTGCCGTGGTGCTGGAGGAGGGGAGTGCAGGGGAGATGGAGCTCAAGGAAACCGAGTCCCCAGCGGAGACTCCGGAGAGTGAGGACATGGAGACGTCGTGTTCGGAGCCCGTGCTGAGCGAGGAAAGGTTTGGTAAAGCCCAGGAGTCCTACAGCAGGGTAAGGAGGCCCAGGGGGACTGGTGTGTCCTGGGACACAGCCATGGGAGAACTGTGTGTGAATTCCCTCTTGGTACCCTTGCAATCAGCTCCCTAATGACACCAAAGTGCATGTGGAGCCATCACAGAGAGTTTGGATGGCCTGGGGGCACTGCAGGGGAACATGCCTGTTCTATCAGGGTCCTTGATCCACATTTGTTTGTGCTTGGCATCTTCCTGCTCACCTTTCCCTGGAAGTGTCAGGGGCCTTGAGCATTGCTGTCGTCAGCTTTTATTGTGGCTCTCAGAAAAAGGAAGAAATCCTTTACCATGAGGGTGGGCAGGCCCTGGCACAGGGTGCCCAGAGGAGCTGTGGCTGCCCCAGCCCTGGGAGTGTCCAAGGCCAGGCTGGACAGGGCTTGGAGCAACCTGGGCTGGTGGGAGGTGTCCCTGCCCATGGCAGGGGTGGGACTGGATGGGCTTTAAGGTCCCTTCCAACCCAAACCAGTCTGGAATTGTGTGATTCCATGAAAACTGTTCATCTTTGCTTCTCTCTCTTTAAGTCCTCCTCCACCTCCAGCCAAGAAGACAAATCACTGAAGTCAGAGGACCTGGTGGAGGGCGGCATTCCCATCGGGAGGGAGGACGGCCGGACGCTGGAGGAACTCTCCTTCCAGCCATCCCAGCCGCTCAGCAAGTCCAGCTCCTCCCCGGAGCTCCAGACGCTGCAGGAGGTCCTCAAGGATGCCAATGGCAGAGAAGTAACCAGGAGGCTGAGCACGGAAGTGAAGTCCAAATCGCAGTCTGGGAACCTGGAAGGGGAAGGGCTGGGCAGCTGGCTGGGCAGGGGGGAGGACTGCAGGGTCACCGGGGCGGGCTCGGAGGGCGCCGGAGCCGCCACCTCTCCCCGCTCGCCCTCGGGACACCGGCCCCGGGGATACACCATCTCCGACTCTGCCCCGTCCAGGAGGGGGAAGAGGATCGAGAGAGACGCCTTCAAGGGCAGGACAGCAGCTTCCAATGCTGAGAAAGTGCCTGGGATAAACCCCAGGTGGGTGGAGGGGCTCTCTGAGCCAGAAACGGGAGCTCAGACCTGCTGCGTCATGGCTGGGGCTGTCCAAAGGTTCTGTGGGGTCTGCAAAGCAGGATCTGATTGAAAAAGATTAATTACCAGTTCTATTAAGGAGCTAATACAGAAATATTGAGCCTGCTACCAAATCAGCTTTGTGATTTAAGAAACAGAACTTCTAAATAGTGAAAGAAATACATGAATAGTTTCCTGATGGTCTTAATCTATGCTAATTTAAGGTGTGTGGCTCAGCTGCAGGTCACCTGGAGTTAATTTTGCTGTCAAGTGCATGAATTACTAGTTTTGCATTTCAAGAAATATAATGTGCAAAATCCTAAGAAAAAGAAAGAGCAGAGCTATAATTGTTGGGATTTGAACTTGAGATATTGGTAGTTGCCCCAAATTGCCTCATGAGACAATTTTCATCTTATTGAGGGCAGGCAAAATGGAAATGAATGTGCAATGATGTGTCTGATAACCCAGAACACCCCTGGAGCTGTAAGGCAGGAGGGCATTTCTGCTCCTCCATTCCTTGCCTTTGAACAGGGAATTTGTGTGGCTGCTGCTGTGGGACACATCCTTGCTTTTCTGACAGGGGTCTATTACAAACTGCAGGTAGCCCAGGCACCTGAAGTGCCTAAAAGATGAGTAATACCCTGTTAGCATTTTAATTGCTCCTATTTTTCTGCTGTACATAATGTTCTTGCATCCAACTGATCAAAATTGACTTAATTTATATGAATTAATTTTAATGACTTGCCCCCCGTCTCCCTTAGCTTTGTGTTTTTACAGTTGTACCACTCCCCGTTCTTTGGGGATGAAAACAACAAGCCCCTCCTGTTGCCAAATGAGGTAGGCAAGGATTTTTTTTGTAAATTCTTGTAGTTAATTTTTCTAACCTCATTGCTTTCTTTGAATTAAAATGCTAATTACCAAGGTTCAGCACAGGTGGTGCAATTTAAAGGTGTTTCCTACCAGCAGTGCCACAGATAGGAGATTCTCTGTATCCCAATGGCTCCTGATTCATGGCCCTAAATTGGATTTGGGATACTGGGAGATGTTACTGGTGGTGTCTTAGAGCCCTGGACAGAAGGCAGGGAGAATTGAAGTGGTTTGGGGGTTGCTGGTAGGATGGGAACTGAGCATTAGGTGACCTGTCAGCCCTCTGTGTAATTGGGAATGGGCAAGAAGCTTTTCTGTGGATATTAATCAGAAAATTCCTGGGGAAGCAGTGCTGGAATGGGGTTCTGGAGAGCTGAGCCCACAGACTCCTGCTGGCAGTTTCTCTTTGCTTTGGCTGTGAGTGGTCAGGCAGGAGAGAGCCCAGGTGAGATGAGGAGGTGCCTTGGGCTACAAATGTTCTTCAGAGCAAGACACACAACCATTTTCCATGCCTGGAGCTGAAATGAAGATATGATGAGATTTGTCGTGGCAAATGCATCCAGCCCAGGCAGCTGGGCACATTAATGTCACCTGGAGTGTAAACCCAGGAGAGCTGGTGCCAGATGGCACAGAGCACTCCCTGTCCCTGGGCTGACAGGCACTGTGCCCGAGCAGGGCAGCATCCAGCAGGGAAAACTCTAGGGAAAGTCAGGAGTCTGTGCTTGCTGTGTCCCAGAGCGGGTTTAGTGCAGGCAGTGGATGTGTGCAGATAAGTTTCTAAAGATCACAGAATCCTGGAATGGCTTGGGTTGGAAGGGACCTTAAAGACCACCCAGTTCCACCCCCTGTCCTGGGCAGGGGCACCTTCCCCTGGCCCAGGTGTGACCAGTGTCTTGTTTGCAGACGTTTGAGAGGTCGGTGCAGCTGCTGGATCAGATCCCGTCGTACGACACACACAAGATTGCAGTGCTCTACGTTGGAGAGGGCCAGGTGGGTGTGTGCAGGGTCTCAGCCCTTCCCCAGGGTCAGGTGGGTGTGTGCAGGGGCTCAGCCCTTGCCGAGGGCCAGGTGGGTGTGTGCAGGGTCTCAGCCCTTCCCCAGGGCCAGGTGGGTGTGTGCAGGGTCTCAGCCCTTCCCCAGGGCCAGGCACCTCTCCAGCTGGGGGACCATCCTGCTCCTGCAGGCCTTGCCTTCCCTTACTTTCTTGCAGTAAAAATCAGTGCCTGCATGAAGCCCTTCTAGGAGGGCAATACCCTAATCCCAGGCAGGTGATAACCTGATCACTGGTGCTCTTGGAAGCTCCTGGTGCTCAGTGACTGTCCCACGTTCCTGTGTCCCAGAGCAACAACGAGATCGCGATCCTGTCCAACGAACACGGCTCCTACCGCTACACTGAGTTCCTCACCGGGCTGGGCAAGCTCATTGAGCTCAAGGACTGTCAGCCAGACAAGATCTACCTCGGGGGCCTGGATGTGTGTGGGGAGGATGGCCAGTTCACCTACTGCTGGCACGATGACATCATGCAAGGTGAGGTGGCTCCAGAAGCTGCAAGGATGGTCTGTTTATTCTCACCTTTACTCACCTGCCTTCTACACACAGTTTCCTTTCCAGGGATGGAGGGAAGGTGAGCTGGGGTTCTGATCTGCTCCTCTTCTTTCTGATACCAATACAAGCCATGTGTTAAAGTCTGGGAGAGGTGCACACCTGCCTTATTTAAGAAAAAGAAAAATCACAGCACTTTTTAAATAGTCTGCTCTCTGGGGGTCAGTGGGGTTTGCTGTGGAGGTTTGCAGAGTGAGCTGGTGGTTCTGGAGCTGCTGTGAAGGCTGCTCACTGAAGGTGGGGTCAAATCTTTGCTCTGTTTCTCTGAAGAGCAGTTTTGAGCAGGGGGTGTCACTGCTGTGGCCATTGCTCATTGCACTGCAGTGTCACCCAGCTCCTGCTGCCAGGAGGGCAGAAATCAGCCAAGATCCAACAGGCTGTGGTGACCTTCCCATATTTTTCCATACAGCGCTGCCCATCACAGTGAGTCCAGTTCCATGGAGGAACTCGCTGTGTCCCTGGTGCTCAGTTAGGGCGAGTCCTGCTTTAAGCTGTTGTAACTCTTTCCCCTTAAGCCTGGTTCCACTCACCACAGTGCACTCCTCCTTTCCACTGACCACTGCATTCCCTGCTCCAGGGACCACTGGAGGAGCCCATGGGACTGGATTCAGCTGTCCCAGGTGGGGACAAACTTACTGAAGGAGCCCAACTTGTATTTTTATTGTTTTGGTGCTGGTACTGCTTTGTCTCCCAGAGGAGTGACTGGCATGTGACCATTGTTGCTTTCCCAGCCCACCCTAAGGATTTTTGTTTCCCTCTCCAGCCATTTTCCACATTGCTACTCTGATGCCCACCAAGGATTTGGATAAATATCGCTGTGACAAGAAGAGGCACCTGGGGAATGATTTTGTTTCTATCATTTACAATGATTCAGGAGAGGACTTCAAGCTGGGAACAATAAAGGTACAAGATTTTCCTTGTGGGAGTGTTGTAAACCTTCACGTGGTGTGTTGCCTTAGCAAACAGTGTGGAGATCATGAGTTGTTGGCCTTGGTGTGTTCACATGTGTGTGTTTATGGCATTCAAAAGCCACAGTGCTGCCAGGGAAATGCTCCTGACTGGTTTTTGTTTTCTCCTCAGGGCCAGTTCAATTTTGTGCATGTGATCATCACACCCTTGGACTATGATTGTAACCTGGTGACGCTGCAGTGTCGGAAAGGTGGGGATCCCTCAGCCCTTCCTGTATTGGGGGTCAGCAACTGCCCTCACTGTGCAGTGAGTTGGTGTTCCAGCTGTGAAAACTTCCAGGAGCAGAAGCTCTCTGGAACCAGCTTGCCCAGTTACATCTGGGTTTGTCCTGTTCATGTATATTCCCCAAGATAAGGGGCATCTTCCCATTGTACCACTCATACTGTCTTCAAGCTTCAGACAAAGTGCCAGGAGTAGAGAGCAAATCCCTCCAACAGCTACTTGGGAATGTTGGAGGAGAGAGCAGGTGCAGCTCCCTGTGGCCTTTGCTGTCCCTCCCAGCACTACAGGACCCAGCCATGGCTCCAGGAGAGTTCAGCAGTGCTGCTGCAGGTGTTTTCCTCTTGCCAAAGGGACACTTGTGGGTGGTTTTGTCTCACAGTTTGGTTCATGTGAGAGCCCAGCAGGCTCTCCTCAAACCTTTATGGAGCAGTCATGTTAAGCTGCTCTTAACAGTGTAAGTTCTGTTACAGTGGGAGCTCTGGAGCTCGGTGGGAACTTCTCTCATACAATTTCTCAGCTTTCTAGTACTAATGTATTTACTGGCAACCTTTGGCTTGTTCTTAACTGTTTGGAAATAATTTTTCTTATTTCTTTAAATGAAAGACATGGAGGGTCTCGTGGACACGAGTGTTGCCAAGATCATCTCGGACAAGAACCTGCCCTTTGTGGCCCGTCAGATGGCCCTGCATGCCAACGTGAGTACCCCGAGCTCCCTGAGACCTCCTGCCTCCCAGCTGGTGCCTTGGGCCATCACCAACTTCCCAGGAAACAAGCAGGGCTTGCTAAAGCAAAGAAATAAATTTTCTACTTGGCCTTGAAGTGAAGTTTGCACATGAACAGTCCTAACTCAGAGCTGCAGTTCAGTTGCTGCAAACTGCACTGAAAGTTCTGTTAATTTTATTGTCATGGTTATGTTAATGTGGCTCCTCTCTTTCCCTCTTTCCCCCACCCTTTCCCACATCAGATGGCTTCCCAGGTTCACCACAGCCGCTCAAACCCTACTGACACCTACCCCTCCAAGTGGATCGCGAGGCTGCGGCACATCAAGAGGCTCCGGCACCGGGTGGGTGAGGCTGCTCTGAGGGTTGGACTGGGCTTTGCTGAGAGTCTTACACAGAGTAAGGCAGATAAAATCAGCTACCAAAACTTGCTAAGTGACAGGAGGAATGTGTGTATGGAGGTTAGTTAGGATGGTTTAGGATCCAACTGCTCGTGGAATCATAGAATGGTCTGGGTTGGAAGGAACCTTCAAGATCATCCAGTTCTATCTGTTGTGGGAATGACGAGTGTAGCAATATAAGTCTGAACTTGGGAGCTTCCAAACAGCTTCCCTAGTGGAAAGGCCTTTGGGATGGAAGACCATTGAGTCCAACCTCTGACCCATCCCCACCTTGTCACCCAGCCCAGAGCACCGAGTGCTGTGTCCAGTCATTCCTTGAACACCTTCAGGAATGGGGACTCCACTGCCATCCTGGGCAGCCCCTTCCAATCCTGACACCCCCTTCCATGAAGAAATTCTTCCTGATGTCCAATATCTGGACACAGAGTGGCACCCACTCAGTGCTGGGGATGGTGAGGCAGTGTGCTGAGCAACCTGCCCTTCCCAAAGGGAGAGTGGAAGGAATTTCAGAGAGAATGGAGCTCATCTTTCTCCTTTGCCTTTCAGCTGCACGAGGAAACGCAGTACCAGAGCCCTGGCCTTCCCCTGCAGCTGCACCCCTCTGCCCCCAGCAAGCCCCCTGCCCAGGTGCCCCAGGACCCCCCGCCCACCTACGAGACGGGGCAGCGGAAGCGCCTCATCTCCTCTGTGGACGACTTCACCGAGTTCGTGTAGATCCTGGGACCTGGGACACCGAGGCTGTGGAGTTGTGTTCCCTGCCTGCTGCTGCCTGCACCTGTGTGGGCACAGGGGTGGGAGGCCTGGCTGTGCTCCTTGCATGTGGGCTTGCCATTGAACCCTGCCAGGTTTGGATGTTCCTGTCTCAGCCCTCCGCCGTTCCCTCAGGAGGACACTTTTCCCCAGCAGAAGCTCTGAGAGGACCAACTCACTGTGTTTGGTTTCACTTGGTTTGAGCTATTTCAAGGCTTCTGTCTCTGTTGGGAACTTCCCTGCAGAACCTTTCTTTGGACTCCTTCCACACCAGCTCCTGGTGGAAGCAGACAAAGGATGATATTCTGCAGATCCTCACATGAAGGTGCAGGAATTGTGGGATTTTTGATGAATTTATTGGAATGAAATATGAAGTTTTGAAACCCCAGTTGCTATTTCTGAGCACCCTGGAATTCCAGCTCCTCTCTGGACTTGGGAGTCTCTCAGCACTGGCTGACTCCAGGGGTTCATCCTGAGGCCAGACCTGGTTTCCAAGTCCACCTGCAGAACTTCCACTGGTTGCAGGAATGCTGGGATACCTCAGCCTTCTCCATGCACCTGATAAATCCCTTTCTGAGACTGTAGCCGTGTCTCGGGGCATCATCTCTGCACGAGTTTTGCCGGTTGCACTAACAGTGACAGTCTCTCCTGGGGCTCCTGAAAGGTTCAGTCAGCCCTTCCAGCCCAGCTGTGCACAGCTGGAATGGGATTCTGTAGCCCATCCTGAGGTGAGATGGGCCCCAGACACTACACTACCCAACTGGGAGCCACCCCGTAAGCTGGACTATACTGTGAGTACTTTCTCTCCTGCTTTGGCCCTGCACGGGAGGTGTGGATGTGGGAGTGGCCGACAGCAGTGAGGTGAAGACAAGTGCAATGTGCACGTGGGACTGTGAAGGGTGTTTGGGAACACCAAGTGTCCGTTGTGTTTGAGTGTTTGAGTCGTAAAGGAAATAAAGTATTTGTCTGGTCAGTGGGTTCTTGCTGGCCTGGGAAGGTTCCAACTGTTTCCTAATGCTGTGAATCCTTCCTCATTCCCCTTCCCACACCTCCCAGTGCTGGACACGGGGATTCCTGGCTATGTTCCAGTCCCTGTACTGGGATAGCCCTTGTGGCTCAGCTTCAGGTAAGCTCTGCAGTGGGGAGGGGGCTTTTCTGTGGGCACTGCCCACCACAGGTGAGCCAGGGCAGCTTTGTGTGAGCCCTTGAGCCACACTCTGCCTTGGCCCAGTCTTCTTTAGGTGTGACCATAGGAGCTGATGTCACTAATGCCAGCCCAGAGCTGCCCTAAGAGGCTAGAGGGTTTAAGAAAGTGTCTTGTTTTGTGCAGGAGACCTTAATTAACATTCTGGACACAAAGAGAATGAGCAGGGGGTGGGGAAGCAGCCCTGGCTGGAGCTGCTTTGCCCCTCAGGTTGAGACAAAACGACCCGAGCCAGGTCATAGCAGTCAGTGTTTATTTGACCTTGTCAGTTTTTAAGAAACATCCCCACAGTTACAAAACACACCATTTTTTGTTTGCAGTGAAATGCTGACCCAACAGGAACCGTTGGCATTTTGGTCACAATCATTGTTCTTTAAAAAGAAAAAAAAGGCACTTACAGAAGTCCCTCCCTCTCCCTTGGAACTAATGGATCAGGGTTTTTTTTTTAATTAAGCAGCTTGGTCCTGATGCATCTTTGTGAGATTTAAGATAATAAATAATAAACCATTTCTTGGTGACTACAGACACAGAATATACATTCAGGGGGAGTTACTGGTGAGGGCTGAGTCAAGTTTATTGCTGTGAGGGTGTAACTCCTGTCAGTCCTTGTGGCTGCAGCTGGGCCTGAGCTGGGACACCGAGGGGACCTTGGGATGCTGAACAAATCACTGCTGCTCTGAGAACTGTGGGTGCTGCAAGCTGTGGGTGCTGCCCACCACCGAGGGGTTGGGCTTTTCAGGAAACCACTGGGGGGGCAGAGCTGCTCTCCATTCTTCCAGGGAAGGACAGAGGGAGGGCAGTTGTCTGATCCCATTTCTGCTCCTCTTTGATTAGAAGAAGCACTTGGTAAGTCACACAGTCACACATCAAGTCACAGACACACACAGGGCAAACTTGGTGAGGAACAGGCACTTGGGAACAAAAATCCTGATGGACTGGGGGAGTGTCCTTGTTAAAGCTGCCCATTGGCTCCAAGCAGTTGGGGCCCCTCTTGCTTCTGTCTCTCCTTCCTGCACTTCACTCCTACCAACCAACCTCTTTTAATGAGGATACTTAAGCTGAGAACTAAACTCTGGATCATGAACTAAAATTTTTGGCTCTTCAGGACATTTCCAAGACCTGCTTGGTTCATTTGGTTCACTTCAATCACTAAACATGCCCACAGGGCCCTCCAGGGGGGCTGGAGTGCTCCACAGGTCAGGAGTGGCTGGGACACCTCACCATTGCTGTTACTGCCTTGGGGGTTTGGGGACAAGGCTTGCACTGACATTGTCACCAAGTAAGTCATGGCCACCTCCCAGCACTGAGCCTGGTGCTGTGCTGCCTGGGAGTTAAAGGAACAAAAATTCTAAGGCTAATAGTTTGACATCTCTGACTTGAAAAACGGTTTTATTGAGCAGAGCCAAAGCCAACGAGCACCTGGGCTCAATCACTGAATGCTGGTTATGCCTTCTCCAGGCACCTCCTGCACCTGAGCTGGGATCCTCCCTCTGACCTTCTCTGTCATCTGCCACCTGCATTTCCTGCCATTACCACCCTGTCCTGGTTACCAGTACTGGATTTCCCTTTCACACTCCACTTCTCTGTGTCATCTGCTCTTCCAACACCTCCATGCTGACCAACCACCAGCTCACTTTAACTGGTCCTCCTTGTCTTCTGCCCTCATCCCTCTGCAACTTTTCCACAGCATCTGTCCTGCACAGCATCCGAGTTTTCCAAAGGTAACTTAGACCTGTCCTAAAGCCATCCCAAAGCACCCACTGTCCTCCTGCAGCCACCCAGATGGGATGTGGCCAAGGAGCCAAGGAAGCACACAGATCTTGGAATGAAATCTTAAAAAGTCTCCAGCACTGGAGGGGAAGCTCAGGAGGTGATGGAGCAATGGAAGTGCCACTTTCTCTGCCTGGAAAGGTCTCCCCTACCATGGGAAGGTGCTTCCTGGAGCACCAGAGACATAATGCAGCTGACCCCCTGCAGCACTGCCCACCTGAGCCTTCCCTTTCACCCTCTCACCTCTCCAAAGCCTGGAGCAGGTTCTGGAACACACAGAGAAGCCCCCTGGGGCTTCCCCCCCTTGCCCCAAGCCAGCCCGGCTGAGCCTCAGCCAGGGGAGCACACACACCACACACACACAGACACCCAATCCTTATATACACGGGACATTCCCAGGAAGAAGCACTTAATACATCCTTTAAATAACTCTGACAATAGTATTCTGTCTCCTATCTACATGTTTCAAACACGGTACCGATGCTATGAAAATATAGCAAACATACAAAAATATATACATTTAAAAACCAAACACACCCCATATAAATTACTTACAATAGCCATAAGGTGAAATGGGGCTGAGGAGGGGAATGCAGAGCCCGGGAGGGGGGGGGGGGCTCAGCCCTGCTCTGCACCCCCGTGCTGTGAGCTGGGGGTGCCCCGTGGCACAGCCCAGTCCCTGGGGCAGGGCTGGAGGGACCCAAAACTGTTCCCTCAGAGCTTCCCCTGCTCCTCTGTGCTCGGGGGGGAAGGTGCTGCTGCCTGGGGGGGCTGCACTCTCCTCCTCCCTGCCCATTTCAGTTTATGAGCTAAACAACAATACTGCTTTTGTGATATATTATCCCGTTCTTAGCTCGCACGTGTCACTGGTAGCCGAGGAAAGCCTTGTTTAAAGTGCTGGGCAGTACATAGGAACAAGTAAACCAAACAATACATATACTTAGGGCAATACATTCCTTGGGTTAGAGAAGCCAAGCAGCCAGCGGTGCCCGGGGCCAGGGCGGGGGGCCAGGGATGGGTGGGGACCGCGGTGACACCAGCACGTTGGGAACCCCAAACTGGGGGGTGGAGCAGCCTGGGGGTCTCACAGCCCTCAGGCTGAGCTGCTGCTCCCTGTGCCCCCAGCCCGGCCCTGCTGGCAGCTCGCTGCAGCTTGCAGTGTCCTTTGTTTTAAATATGGGATTTCCTTAAATACAAACAATAGTACCAATTTCTGGAGGATAAAAGTAGCCAATACTGGAAATTAACTGATCTGGGTGTAGATAGCCTTTATCTATATATCTATTTATGCTTAAAAACCAAGGTGGGTTAAATACCTTCTGAAAGCTGTCGCTTTCCTCCACAGTGCGTCTGGTCGACAGAAATGCAGGACTCGGTTCAACCTTCCAGGCCTGGGCTCTCCCGTCCGTTCCCTCCGGCACAGCCAGCGGGGAAGTGGCTGAGCTCAGTCCTGGTCTCCCCATCACCACCTGCAGCCGGGGCTGGTCCCTGCACCGACGGTGCCCGGGGTGACACCGAGATGCCCCGTGGGGCGGTGGGAAGGCTGGTGGCCGTGCCAGCGGCGTGGCAGAGAGCCCCGAGTGCCCCGGCCGGGCCAGCCGCCGTGGCAGCTCCTGGGCGGGCACAGCCCACCCTTGGCAAAGCCCTGTCTGTGCCCTCGCAGGGCACTGCTCCCTGTGCCCCGTTACTTCACCGTGGGGTGCACCCGGTTCTTGGCGCGGAGTGGCCGCTTCCTGCGGGCAGCGGCTTTGCCCGGGGCCACCGCGCCGCCACCGCGGCTCGCCCGCAGGAGCCTGGTGGGCACCGAGCCCCGGGCGGGCACCAAGCCCAGGCTGGGCACCGAGCCCCGGTCGCCCAGCACAGCCCCGGCACAGCGCAGGGGCAGCGGTGGCTGCAGCTCCGTGTCCGACACCTCCGGGGATGGTCCCCGGTCTGAGCCGCCCGCCCGGCCCCTGCCCGGCCCATCCTCGGGGTCCCGGTGCCCGCCCCGGGAGCGCCGGCTCCGAGAGCCCTCCAGGAGCAGCTCGATGCGGCACACGTCCTCGGTCACCTGGTTGACTCGGTCGAACTGCGCCAGCAGCATCTCGAAGAGGGACAGGAGGCGCTGGATGTCAGCGTCCACCTCCAGGCTGTCCCGGGCGCTCAGCACGAGGCTCAGCCCGTCCAGCTGGCTGGAGGACGTGGAGGCCCTGGAGCTGTCGGAGGCGGCGCTCGGAGTGGGGCCGCGGAAGGACTTGGAGTCGCTGGAGTCTCGGGACGGCAGCGGCTCCATCCCTTCAAACCTCACCTTGTGCCGGAACTGGAAGGGAACAGCAGAGTAGGGGCAGGGTTAGTGCAGGAGCTGTAAATGGGAACACTCCAACCAACCATTCCTGGTGTGCCAATCCCAGTTAAAACCATGCAGAACTGGGAGGCTGAGAACTGGCACATGATGCCCTTACAGTGTCCCATCACTAACCCCAGGAACAGCCACTGCTCCAGCCCTCGCC
>JAWWLZ010000034.1:15087731-15106839 GCA_035041345.1 Poliocrania exsul
CTGGAGGACGTGGAGGCCCTGGAGCTGTCGGAGGCGGCGCTCGGAGTGGGGCCGCGGAAGGACTTGGAGTCGCTGGAATCTCGGGACGGCAGCGGCTCCATCCCTTCGAACCTCACCTTGTGCCGGAACTGGAAGGGAACAGCAGAGTAGGGGCAGGGTTAGTGCAGGAGCTGTAAGTGGGAACACTCCAAGCAGCCATTCCTGGTGTGCCAATCCGAGTTAAAAAACTCTGCAGAACTGGGGGGCTGAGAACTGGCACATGATGCCCTTACAGTGTCCCATCACTAACCCCAGGAACAGCCACTGCTCCAGCCCTCGCCTGCCAGAGGAACCTGGCTGTGAGCAGCAGTGGGACGGAGCGAGGCAAGGGAGGGCTAAGGATGGTGGACACTGCTCTTTGCCACCTGGCCCCTTCTCCATGGGGCCCCCACACTGCTCTCACCTCCTTGGCTTTGCTGAAGCCCATCCACATCTTGAGCCTGCGCATGAAGAGCTCCACCATCTCGTAGTCCTGGGGCTCGAAGGCGGGGCGGTACAGCTCGAAGTGCATGTCGCGGTAGCTGTGGATCAGCACCACCGTGAGCAGCCTCAGCACGATCCACACCTCCAGCACGATGTAGCTGGTGCAGAAGAGGCAGCAGAGGCCCGAGGCCTCGGGCAGGCAGGGCCGGAGGCTCCCGCTGCCCCGGAGCAGGGCCAGCAGCAGCACCAGGCTGCTGCCCACGCTGCGGAACGACTCGGAGGAGGAGGAGAAGAGCTGCAGAGGGGACAGTGGAGATGTGATGAGAAGGGAGCAGGGGCAAAGCATTCCCCTAAGCCAAGATATCCCCTCTAACAAGGGTCCTGAGGGGTGGCCCGTGAATCAGCTGTGACAGGGACAGCCCCTGGCCAAAGCTGCCTGTGGCAGGTGGGCACGGAGCACCCAGGGAACCCACGGGCTTGGCTCATGTGAGGGATGAGGGGCAATAGGACCACAACCAACCCATGTGTGAGGGGAGAGGGGACAGGGGTAGTTACCAGGAAGCCAAGCTGGGCATAGGCGAGGAGGAGGAGGGTGAAGGCCAACCCTGCAGCCATCAGCTCCTTTGCCGATTTCTGGAAGGTCTTGCCAAACACCGACCACTGCCGGACGAACCGCAGCTGCTGGGCAGCCTGGGGGCAGAGAGGAGGCTGTTACAGCACAGACCCACCCCCTGGCAGAGCACAGAACATCCCAGTCCACAGGTTCCTTGCACACAAAACCATCCCATCAGCCACACTGGGCTGAATTCACCAGGGCAGTTGGCCCAGAGGCTGCAGAGACCCAAAGTGCCACAGCAGAGACACGTGGCCCCAGTGCCACCCCTGCAGCAGGCTCTGATGTGGCAGCAGCATCCAACCAGTACCCCATCAGGATCTCAATCCTGCATTTGTTTTCCTTCAAGGCCCTTTGCTGGGCCTGGCAGGGACCATGGACAGGCTGGCACAGGAGGACCAAAGCCCCCACTGCCCACGTGCTGCTCCCCCCAACCCTCCTGTACCTGCACAGTCAGGAGGAAGAGCAGGGACGCGGCCAGGCTGCTGAACACGGAGCTGAGAAAGGCCACCTGGTAGAAGTTGGTGAAGCCCCTGCGGTTGTTGAGGTACTTGAGCCACTGCTGGTCAGCGAGGGTGGCCTGGCTGAGGTGAACCACCACGGTGCTCGTGGTGAGCAGGATGAAGAGCCACTGGCCGTAGTTGCCCCACAGGGCAAAGTAGGCTCTGCCTTCCTTCTTGATGGACAGCGACTCCGACACCACGAAGTAAACCACAAACATCATGAGGAAGACCTGGGGGAGGGACACAGAGGTCACCAGGCGAGGAGGAATGGAGAGGTTACCAGGGAAAGAGAGGACAATGTGCCCTCTCTTGACTGCTGTGCAGTGCCCAGGACAGCAAAAGCCCTCTGGACTAGGCAGTTGCATCACCTGCATTGTCCTGCCCTGCCTTCCTTGCTCAGCCAGTGCCCCACTCCCTCCTGAAGCTCCCCAGTGCCCATGTCCAATGCCCCTGTGGCAGGGTGGCAGTGCCCAGGGGCCCTGCTGACACCGAACCCAGGCAAGGTCTCTGAGGACATGGCTTGTCTGGCTGATGTCCCCACTGAGGGCACAACAAACCCTCGTGTTTCCACAGTGAGAGACACGAGAACAGGGAAGTAAAAATGCTGAGACAAGACCAACAGGAGAAGGAACTTCTATAACCTCAGTGGTGCCAGGGGTGTTCCCTGTGTGGTACCCAGGCCTGGAAGCAAAGTGGGGACAGGAGTGGGGACGGGAGTGGGGACATGTGGCTTCAGGCAAGAGAACTTGAGTCTGCAGGGAGCAGCCTGGGTGAGGGTCCCCAGAGCCCCCCAGTGACCCAGAGGGAGGAGGGTGCAGGGGGAGGGCCCCCACTGACCATCATGAGGAGCTGCAGCGTGACCCCCGTGCGGAGCCGCAGCAGTGGGAAGGGGCTGACGCTGAGGGCGGCCATGGCCCGGCCGGATCCCGGGAATTCCAGGCGCAGGGTGATGGCCACGTGCAGGTCCACGCTGGGGTTGTACTGCAGCAGCTCCACAAACACTGCCCGGCTCCTGGGGGACAGAGGGGCAGCTCAGGGACAGGGACACCCCCAGATCCGGGTTCACTGCTGGGTGGGATCATCGATCCCGTTCCCTGTGACACTCCAGCAGAACCCCTGAAAAGCCTGGGGACAGCAGGACACTTGCTCTGGCCCTGCCACACTCACATGTTGTCAATCCAGGTGTGCTGCTGCAGAAAGTCCAGCTGGGCCTGGCTCTCCTCCAGCGAAGGGCCCAGCTCCTGCACGTACCCACTGCTGTCATAGAAGGAGATGTAACCCCAGTACCAGATCCTGCAGAGCAAGGGTGGCCATGGCATGAGGCTGAAGGACACTGGTTGCTCTCCCCATGGCAGGCCAGGAGCAGATGTGCAGATGCAGATCCTGCCCCTCAACAGCTGCCTCAGCATTTATTTCACCAGACAAATCACAGGAGCACATTGATCCACCCTGGTGTTCCCAATCCCAGAACAGCCCCAGGCCCTGTGGTGTCCCAGACTTCCAGGAAGATGCCTCCAGAGCCAAACTAGAGCAGCAACCAACAGTGATTTATGTCCAGTGTGCAGGACAACCTCCCCTCACACCCCCTTGGACAGAAATCTAGTGCTGTTCTAGTTGGGGGTGACATGCACATCCGCAGGGAAGCTGGATGCCTCCCACAGTCCCCCCTGCCAGCCTGGGTGTGCTCAGGGAAGCCCTTTGGCATTTCTGTGCCACTTTGCCCTTTGCCAGGCTCAGGGGCTGTCGTTGGCTTCACTGAGGGGAGGGCTGGGAACCTCCCAGAGCACAAAACCTTGTAAAGGTCTGTAAGGACCAGCTGCCCCACCTCTCAGGAGGGGGATGGAGCAGGGATGGGAGCAGGCTGGGCAGCCCCTTACCCTGCCAGGTCAGGTGGGGAGTGTGCCCACGCTGCTGTCACGTTCCCAGTCACCTTCTCCCAGCCTGGGCCATAGTCAGCGGTGGCAAAGCTGTGCTGGTCAGTGCAGCTCCTCTGGGCCCTGCCCACGCCAGGCAGGATGTCCTGGGCATGGCACTCGGCTGGAATGAGACCACAGTGTCACCACAGGGAGCCCAGCACTGCATCTCCTTCCTCCCACACCCCTCCACCTCCACGCTCAGCCACCCCTCCAGAATCAACCCAACCTTTCTCTTCACCCATGATTTCACCAGGGTGAGGGAAGGGAGCATGCAGAAGTTGGGGATTGAGAAAAACCTGGATATGAATAAGGAAAAGAGAGAGCTAGCCAATGGAGGAGTCATGATATATCCACACCACCAGCTCAGGGTGGATTAGTTGGGTACAAGTGGAGACCACAGACATCCCAATCAGCCTTGGGGTAACTGAACCACCACTCTGCTCCCTGAATACATCACTGGATTTAAACCACATGAGGGCAGGGTTAGATGGGATATTGGGAAGAAATCCTTCCCTGTGGGGGTGGGCAGGCCCTGGCACAGGTTCCCAGAGCAGCTGTGGCTGCCCCAGCCCTGGAAATGTCCAAGGCCAGGTTGGACAGGTTTTGGAGCAACCTGGGGCTGGTGGAAGGTGTCCCTGCCCATGGTAAGGGGTCGGACTTCATGATCTTTGAGGTCCCTCCCAACCCAACCCATTCCAGGATTCCATGACCAACTGCCCCTGTTGATCTCTGCAGAGCAGAACCAGGAGCTCACTAAAGTACCAACTGCCACCAAAACCCTCCCTATGTAACCTCTGCTGCCTTCCCCCAGCCCCAGCTGCACCCAGAGCTGCCCATTTCACCCCCCAGACTGTGAGCCCCCTGTGCCAGCAGAGCCCGTGCCCTGCCCACGTACCCTCCTGCAGCCGCAGCTGCCGCAGCCGGGCCGTGCCCAGCGTGGTACTGTGGCTCTCCTGGCCTGAGCCGTTGTTGTGCAGGTATGGCAGGAACACCTGTGACATCCAGGGCCAGAACTGCTCTGACCTGTGAGGGGACACGGCGTGAGAGGGAGGCAGAGCCCGGGGCAGCCCTGCCAGGGCTGGCTCTGTGTGTGTCACCCATCCCTGTTTCACCTGGACGGGGCACTGAGTGGGGCAGAGCCCACCTGGCTGCTCTGCTCCTGGCCAGCTGGCACAGGCAGCATTCCCACCCATTCCAAGGGCTGGGATGAGGTCAGAAAAGGGATTATGTGACATGACCTAAAGGTGATTGAATCCACTTGATACCTGGGCAAGGATCAGAGCAGAGGATCTGTGGCAGTGCAGTGGGAAAAGAGATGCTATTTAGGACCAGATTATCCTCATTTGCACCACTTTCACCCCAAAAAGTCTACCAAGCTCACTGGAATCATTCCTGATCCACAGTGTGGTGAGATCAAAGCTTCAGTCAGTTTGGGTGGCACAGACAAGCCACGCTGATGTGCACAGAGCCAAAGGCTCTGGAGTTAAGCACCCCCAACCCCAGGCAGCTTCTGAGGTCAGGCTGGACTCATGGAATGCCCAGGGGTGTGGAAACTCAGCTGGGAAAATTTTATCCAGTCAAATCCCATGAGCAGAGTGAGAGAGGGCAGGACTCTGTACAAGATGTCATTTCTGGTTCTTGAGGCACTTTTTATGGCTAAACTTTATGGTTGTAAATTTTGGAGACAGAAACTTGTGTCCTTTGGAGCAGCTCCAGAAAGTTCAACGTCAGCAACTCACACAGCCCCTTCCCACAGAAATATAAAATTTCTCAACCTCCAGAGATACCTCTGCTCCCCAAGAGAGAAGGAGAATCAGAGGCACAAAAGGGACCCCCTCCCTGCCAGGCCAGGCTCAGGTATCCACACCAGTGCTCCCAGTACAGTCAGGAACCACTTATAGGAGAGACTGTGGAGCACAAGCCCCACATCCAGCTTCCCTGGCACACAGTAACACCTCTCCCCATGCCAGGGCCCTGGCAGGTACCTCTTGATGAGCAGGAATTGGTTGCTGCCCAGCTGCTGCTTGATGGAGCTCTGCAGGAGGAAGGCCCGGCTGGTGCGGGACGTGTCCCCGTAGTTGGTGAGCAGGATCACCAGTAGGAACATCATGTAGATGAGGAAATTCTGGGAAAAAGAGAATAGAAAGGGATTGCTTGGAGGGGCTGGATCCCAGCCTTGCAGTGGCACAGTGCTTTCCACTGCCATGCAGCAGGGTCAGCACCCAGAGCAGGCTGTTCTTCCTTTGCTCATATGGGAAGCAGATTAAAATGAAACCCAGATCACAGGCTCATAACAAGATTCTTTGTTGAAAGAGCTTCTATAAGCTGTCAGTTCAGCTTATCCAGTAGTTATGGGGGTTTCCATCTTTAAAGGGGAATCACTCTGTTAAAAATAACCTGATTTCATCAAAGCAGCTGTGTATTCCCAGCACAAGTGGGACATCAGTGCTGAATGAGCCACAAAGGCTGAAGTTTCTGCTCCCAGACAGGAGCTGCATTTCAAAAGGCTCAGCTAATGCACCTTCCTGTGCAGGTTGGTGTTTGCTCCACACTCAAACCTTGCCCTAACCTCAAACACCCGAGTTATGGAGCCAAACACCAGCTGCTCCAGACCAACCCTCTCATGGTTCTGCTTTCCAGCCACCTCAGAGCTCTGCAAAAAGAGGAATGTCCCTGCCAGGCTTTTACAGACAGGGACACTGAGGCAGGAGCTGGAGACATCCACCCCTGAGCTGAGAGGATCCCGGCTGGACTGGGAGGACCCACACTGGGATGTATCCCAGCCCTCTGCCCTGGGCCCCAGGAGATGTCCCACCTTCAGCATCCTGTGCAGCAGTTTGACCTTCCTGGCCTCCTCCTTGGCCTGGAACAGGGCAAACCCCTGTGGTGGCCGGACCTTGCTGATCCTCTCTGACACGTGTTCCACGAAGGGCTGCTCCACCAGGGTGTCGTCCTCCTCCGGGTGCAGCCGCTTGGCAACCAGCGAGAAGTACAGGGCTTCCAGCAGCACCTGGGCACGGGCAGAGCGCTGAGCCTGGGCACAGCTATGCCACCTCAGCACCCCAGCAGCAGCTCCTGTGGGCCCCTCAGCACAGCCAGCACTCCACAGCTCCTCCTTGGAGCAGCCAGACAACCTCTCAAACAACGTGCCACCAGCCCTGCCACCAGCCCTGCCACCAGCCCTGCCTCCCCTACGGCTGCTGCCACCCACATCCTTCCCTCCCTGATGGATACAGAGACAGGAGAGACCATTCAATTAACATCATGCCCAGTCTGACTGGATTTCTTCATGGAAAAGGTTGTCCAGCCCAGGCCATCCCTGGAAATGCTCAAAAACCATGCAGATGTGGCACCTGAGGACATGGGTTAGTGGTGAACATGGTGGTGGGTTCATGGTTGGACTTTAAAGAGCTTTTCCCACCTTCCCAATTCAATGATTCTATGATTAGCAGCTGGACAAGACATTAATTACAGCTGACACACACACATACAGGTATGGCATCCTCACCTTCAGGGGCTCCCAGACCAGGAAGGATGCCAGAAAGCTGAATATCCCTGAGATGAGCCACATGAGGGCCACGCTGGAGGAAAAGCCCACCCCGATCCACACGGAGACCCCCGTGGAGGTGGCAAAGAGGAGGAGGCTGATGCCATGAGCCAGGTGGGAGCACCAGGGGGGGAGCAAACGCTTCCTGAACGTCTGGTCTGCAACTGGGAGGAGGAAGGAAAGCAAGTGTGAACATTCCTGCCAAAGGGTCCCGGTGGGCACAGGGAGGGCTGAGCTCACCACCAGTCCTGGGTGAGTCTGGAGGGGTTATCCCAAACATTTCCCACCAAGCAGCCTCAGCACAGCTGCTTCCTGTCTGTAGCAGCAGGGTGGGCAGGAGGAGATGGGATCACAGAATCCTGGAATAGTTTGGGCTGCAAAGATCCTTAAGGCTTATCCAGTTCCATCCCCTGCCATGGGCAGGGACACCTTCCACCAGACCAGGTTACTCCAAGCCCCATCCAACCTGGCCTTGGACACTTCCAGGGATGCCAAGAGAAGTGATGCTGAGCTTCTCCAGAGGGCACCTGGGCACTGCTCACCCCCAGACCTTGCAGGGCCTGGCAGCTCATTCCCTGCCCTGTGCCAGCCTGACTGGTTGGGTTGTGTAGTGTGATCCAGTGGGAATCATCTCTTCCCTGTTTTGTTTGTTGATCTGAACTTTCCTTGGCCCTTCACTCCCCTCTGGTTATGGACACACTCTCACTCTCTCAGGCTGTGTGGACAATGGGACTGGATTTTCTCTAGGAGAAGGTGTCCTGGCCCTTGGAAGGAGTTGGAACTGGATGATCTTTAAAGTTAAGCCCAGACCATTCCAGGATTCTGTGACTGGTGGCAGCAGAGGGTGCAGGGAGCAGAGTAACTGGAGAGGAGGGAGCAGAGCAGGGCACACAGCAGGGACTGTCACAGCTCAGGGGCTGGCCTGGGGCTTCCTGAGATCCAAGCTCCAGGAGAAGCTGGCAGGAAACAGCAGCTCTGTGCCAAGCAGGGAGGTGCCTCTCCTAAGGCTCCTTTTCTGTTTTTCCCCATGTACCCACCAAGTGCTGCCATGTGGGATGGCCCCTGTCCCTGCACACCCACCCCTGCCCTGTGGGGCTGGTACCTGTCCATGTGGACTTGGCTGATCTGCTCACTTCCCTGGGAGGACCTGCCAAGCTCTGCCCTTTGTCGTTCAGCTTCTGCATCATGACAGTCTCCACCTTCTCCCCGAACACGCTGGACCTGCAGAGGCAAAAGGGTGGCAGCTGTGCCCCTGCTGGCACTGAGAGGGGCTGAGCTCCAGTGCCAGCACCAGTGCAGCAGTCTGGGACAGACACACACACAGGGGACACAGACACTGCTCTGTGTCTGATGGACATGGGCTGAAAGTCCCCTCCCTTGATCTGCCCCTCTGCAGTAGCCACTCACTGGTGGGCTGCCAGCCTGGCTGGGTGCTGGTGTGGGTGCCCAGCAGGGTGTTCTGGGCACGGTACAACAGAGATCCAACCCTCCTCCTCCCTCCCATCAGCGCCATGATGTGAACCCGCAGCCCAGCACTTTGCCAGCAGTCCCAAAGTGCTGGAGACACAGCTGAGGCTTTAAGGGACACTCCAGGTGGCTCCTGGAAGGGAGGCAGTGCCCTCCTGCCCGCTGGCTGCAGGACTCATGGCCAGCAGGAGCACAGTGACCCATTGAAATGCCCCACACCCTGCTCAGCTGAGCTGCTGCGATACCAGCAGGGCTGGGTGGGAGGACAAGGGGCAGGAGGCTCTGCCCCAGTGGGGACTGTGCCCCCAAACACTTACAGGCCTGAGATCAGATCTGTTTCTGCCCTCATGTACGGCCCCAGGTCCTGGGAGTGGGAGATGCCGCTGGCTCCATCTGCCAGGATCTGCCGGATCAGATCCTCATCTGGGAAAGAGAGAGCACAGAGAGCATTGGCAGGGGCACAGCACCCAGCACCACACCAGGGCACAGCTCAGGGGAACCAAGTGGTGGACCTGGGGAGGAGGAGGGTCAGGGTGATGTCCTTCTCCATGGACAGCCCTTCTTTGCTCCCCTGTCCTCCTGTCCATCCCCAGCTCGGTGGCAGAGCTGGGCAGGAAACTGCTGGTTCAGGAGGCCAAGTTCTCCTTCCCCAGCCACTCACACAGCTCAGGTACACACTGTGGCTTTGCACTGAGGAAGAGCTGGTTCTGCTGGCACTGTGGGACCACCCACTTCAGACTGCTCCCCATCAGGATTTCTGCCTTCCCAGACTAAAATGCCCATTAAGCAAACCCAACCCTCCTCCTCTGCCCTTCCAAGAGAAGCCAGTGGCCATGGCAGCAGCTCTGCTGTTCTGCCTCTCTAACCTGAGCCAGGGCTGCTCACCTGAGGCAGAGAAATACCGAGGCTGTCCCTGGTGAATGCCAAGGGACAAGGTGTCCTCCTCGGGGGCCAGCGGGGCGTCGAGCCCAAGGTGGCGGCTGGCACGGCCCCTCTTCAGCCTCTGGATGGTGTTGCCCATGATGGAGGGGTCGCTGAGCAGGTCTGGCCAGCTGAGCAGGGCCTCGCTGGAGGGCCAGCGCACCAGGCTGGGGGGCAACAGCAACGTGTGGGGAAGCAGGAAAAGAGGAACTGTGTGAGACTGTCTGGAGGGAAACAGCACAACCCCAGCCCAGCCAAGCAGAAACTAAACTCCTGTTTGCTCCTCACCTTTTGGAGTCCTCCAAGAACAGATCTGTTTTGGTTTGCTCAGAGAAAGCCTGTGGAGGAAACAGAGGCATTTTGGGCACAGGGCACTGGTTTGTGCCTGGTTAAGCAGGGTTGTGAACACCGGGATCACTGGGAAACTGGAGGTGCTGTTAGCCCTGGACCCATGGCTCCAGGAGCTGCTCCCCTCCTGAGATAACCCCCAGGCACACTGGGAAGATCCATGCCCACAGACAGCTGGAGACAGCCCCTGGATCTGGGACCAGCCTGGTCAGGAGAGGGATGAAAGGCTGTGCCCTCCTCCAGCACTGGGATTCTCCAGTGCCACCTGAGTGCCTCAGCTCTCCCCTGGCAGCTAGGGGTGGGCACTGTGGCCCTGCAGGGAGCACACAGACTGTCCAGCTTTGGGAGGGAAGCAGGTTACCTCTGCCTGGAGCCCAGGGAAGGTGGGGAAGGAGCTCTCAAGGATTGAGGAGTCCAGGTAGTTGTCAATCTCCAGGGACTGCTGGTCTGAGTGGGTCACAGTGTGGCTGATGGAGACCTGCAGGGACAGGAAGGAGAGATGGAGGTGACACAGTCACTGCTGCTGAGGATCCCTCCAGCTCCCTGCACTGCTGGAGACCCCAGACCTGCCCAGGGGGGCTGAGAACAGGCACAAGCCCATCCTCTACTGCCCCCTTGGCCCCTCTGTGCTTACAGGAACAAGCAACATCAGACACATTTGCTGCTCATCAGTCCCTGAGCAGCTGGCTGCAATACTTAATGAGGCTGCTAATTGTGCCTAACTAGTCATTAAATCCCCAGCTAATCCCTTCCCAGCTGCTTAACCACAGCTCTGCTCAGCCAGCTGAGCTGAAACCAGGGCAGACATTCCATTGGAGAGGCCCCATCGAGCACCTCTCGGGCTCCTGCCAGTGCAGCCTTTACATGGCATTTGGGTGCCTGTCCCACACTGCAATCAAGACGGAAGAGATGCCTGAACAGCTTCTAAAATCTGCCCTTTTGGCCTCTGGGCACTGTGAGAGCCCAGGCAGTGATGTGAGGTCAGGGAGGGAGGCAGAGGGAAAGGTGTGGCCATGGTGCAGCACAAGTGGCCAAGTGCAGAGACCAGCCAGAGGTGCCAGGAAGGGCAGAATTTAGCCTCAGACAGGCAAACCTGGTGGCATCCCACTCATCTGAGCCACCTGCAACCATTGCTCCTCCTTACCTTGCCACGAGCCATCCGGAAGAGAAATAAAATGACCAGGTAGAGGGGGTAAACCACCACACTGGACACCAGACCAACAGCCACTGTGTCCACATTCACAGGGATCAGGTTGGAAACGGCCCCATTGCTGGAGAGAATCAAGACAGACCAGACACAGGTGTCAGCAGGAGCATTTGGGGTTGCCAGGTAAGAAAGGAGACAGAAATGCACAGCCAGGTGTTTCAGATGGGCAGAGAAAGTAACAGGCCTGGGCTGTGCTAACACATGGCTTGGTCATCCACCAGCCATGCCCTGGTCCCAGATTCTTTGGAATGGGAAGGGCAGACTCAAGGCCACAAGCAAGGCACCTTTTCCCAGTGGACTGAAGGTCTGTCCTGCCCTCATGGGATGGGCAAGGGGGCCCTGAGGAGGTCGGGGACTGGGCAGGGCACCCAGGGCCAGCGCACCTGAGGTGGACGTTGCCCACCACGCCGTACCACACGGCGTTGGCGCAGAGGAAGAGGAAGATGAGGAGGGAGCAGCAGGTGGCCCTCTGGACGCGGGTGAAGCGGCTGCGGGGCGGGCGGTCCCACAGCGACAGCCACACGTGCTTCTCGAAGAACCCTCGCTGCAGCTCCGCCACGAAGATCCGCGAGAAGCTCCTCAGCTCCGGCTCACCTGGGGACAGAGACACACTCGGGGTGGCTGTGCTGAACCTGGACCTGGCTGGGCCCACCACGTCCCTCCTTGCAGGCTGATACTCCAGGAAATGTCCACTCTGCATCCACGCGGTCCAGCAAAGGACCCAGCAGAGAACTTGGCACCACTGCCATGAGGAAGAGCCAGTGTGGAGGCTCCAGGGTCCCTCTGCTCTGCTGTGCCATGACAGCTGCTCAGCACCCCAGAGCCGCCCCCGGGGTGAGCACTCACTGGCAGCAAACACCTCCTTCTCCACCATGCCATCGTTCTCCTCGCTCTCCACCGACAGCCAGTCATTCACCAGGAAGAAGTAGCTCTTGCTGCTCTGCAGGTCCCGCACGATGACGTGCTGCAGGTACCAGGAGGGGCTGAGCCCTAAAAGGGAAGAGGAGAAGAAAGAAATCCTTCATGGCAGATATTCCCTGTGTGAGCCTGCAAAACTGAGAAGGCCATACAGGGACTCATGAGGACAGCAGCAGCTCAGTGTGACACCATCTTCATCAACGGGAAAGGCACAGTGCCCAGAGCAGCTTGGCACAGCCAGCTCACCCCCAAGGTGACATTTACAGACACTGTCACAGCGCACAGCAGGTTGCATCATATGTGTCTGGGGTGACACCTGGCCAGTCTGTGAACTTCCTTGTGATGGAGACTCCACATCCTCCCACAGCAACGTCCCCCCAGGACAGAGGGTCACCAGGGGCCACTGTAGGCCCTTGTCCCTCTCTCCTGGCCCAGGTATCAGGCAGATCAGAGTCTGGTTCTGGCCTGGGATGCGTTACCCACCCCGTGCCCCACCCCACGGCACCTTTATTGTCGTGCCAGATGCGGATGCGCCAGATGCTGCCCAGGCTCCGCTCCGTGGCGATCTGGAACACGTCGAGGCTGTTGCGGTGGAAGGCGTTGTCCCCATCCAGGTGCCTGTGGCCACTTTTGTTGTCCACCCCGTACAGGGCAATCCCCACGTGGGCCGTGGTACCTGCAGGGAGGGGGGTCACTGAGGGAAGCCCATCCAAGGTGTGGCTGTTCCCAGCCCTGCCGGTGCCCTGGACCAGGTGCAATGGCCCTTCAAAGGGCCATCTGGAGACTTGGGAGAGAGGAATGTCAGAAGTGAGACACAATTGCAGCCTCAGGCTGTTCCTGCAGCCACTGCCCAGCCAGGGAAGGCAGGGTGGGGGGATTTCTACACTGGGTCGTTCCTTCCAGCAGCAGTTGCTTCTCCCACCACTACAGCAAGTGGTGGAGAAACCTGGTCTAGTAGAAGGTGTCCCTGTCCATGGTTGCAGGGCTGGAATGCCATGATCTTTAAGGAATCTTCCAATCCAAACCACTCTGTGATTTCATGATTTTTAACCTGCCTCATCACCACACAGTAAGAACTGGGAATGCTGTGGGATGCCCTGGACTGGCTCAGGGCTGCTTCAAACACCAGCTCAGCTCCGGGGCCTGCAGGGAACACTCAGTGTGTGACGTGCTGGGGTGAGCCCAGGTGAGCTACACAGATGTCACCTGAGGAAGCACGCACAGGAGCAGCCTGGGGGCTCACCTGATCCTCTGCCCCAGCCCGTCTTCACCAGGATCTCGTATTTGTACATGCCGTTCTTGCCGCAGAAGGGGATCACTCCCACGCGGTGCAGGTCGATCATGTCCAGCTTGTGCACGATCAGCGCGGCCACCGAGTAGGTCACAAAGCACACGGCACACGTCAGCAGGACAATGTAGTTCAGCCCTGGGCCTGGGGCCTGGGAGAAGAGAAACATGTTGAAAGGCAACTCTCCCTCCCAGGAAGACCTCTCTTCCCACTCCCTGCCTCCCTCCTGGCTCTCAGCACCGCTCAGACGTGATCCCACAGACCACAGCAGCAGCTGCCAGGAGCTCTCTGCTCCCACTCACGTCACAGGGACAGAGTGAGGAGAGGCCTGGATACCCTTGGGAAGCAGGGAGCAGCTGGCAGGTGAACTCCCTGGGGTAAAACAGTGCTGGGGGACAGCTGGCAGGAGAGTTTGGCATCTCCCTATGAGGAGAACACGCTGCAAGGTGTCCAGATCAGGGACCAAAGCCATCTGCCAAAGGTCTGTTTTCAGCAGAAGCCAGGAGTCCTAACCAGAGGACACAGCCCTGCAGGAGCCATGCCCGTCTGCACCTCTCAAAGGCTCCCAGGTGCCTGTGCTGGTGCCAGCTGGGCACAGGGCAGCCTGACCCAGCTCGAACATGAATCCAACAGGAGTCCAAGGCTTTGTGAGGTGACAGCAACCTGCTCAGCGTGTGACAACACTGCACAGCCTCTGCTGGGGGGTACTCACAGGGAAGATGAACTGCACAGAGTTTGGGGGCACGAACAGGCTGGCCCCAAAGGCAGTGAGGTGCTGGGTTAAGCACACAGCCTGGTCTGGCCTGGTCTCCTCCAGGGGCACAATTCCTTCTGTCTTCCAGCGCTTCTCCTGCTCACTGAAGTACTGGCACAGGGACGTGTAGAGCCCCAGAGTCACCTCCACTGGAGACCAGCTGAAGTGGTTGGTGATGTTCAGGTAGTACCTCTGGATGGGATCATCGTTTCTGGAGAAGGAAAAGAACAAGGAGATGACTAAAAAGGGGATGAGAAAGGCAAATCACACAGCACTGAGTTGCTTTTGCATCACTGTCAGAAAACGCCTGGGAAGGAGGGAGTGCCAGGGTAGAGGAGGTGCCAATGGCAGGGTATAGGGGTGGCAGCTCCCTGCCCAGGAGAGACATGTCCTCTGAGGACACTGGAGCACTGTGGGTGGCTCCAACAGCTGGGGGTGGTTCAGACTGAACATCAGGAAGAATTTATTCACTGAAAGGGTGCTCAGGCATTGGAAGGGGCTGCCCAGGGAGGTTTGGCATGCCCAGCCCTGGAGGTGCCCAAGGAATGACTGGACACAGCACTCAGTGTTCTGGGCTGGGGGACAAGGTGGGCATCAGATATAGGGTGGGCTTGATGATCTTGGAGGTCTTTTCCAACCTCAGTGATTCTGGGATTCTGTGAACAGCACCAGCCCTGCAGAGCAGTTGGTATAAACCACCTGAGCATCCCTCACAAACATGGGACAGCCTGTAGCTGACAGGGACCACCAGAGAGGTTTCTCTTACCTGGGTGAGGTGAAGAAGGTGTAGAGTTTGTGGTCACTTCCAGCCAGGGCATCCAGGCTGATTTTCTTGGAGGCAGTGCAGTTGTGCTCGTTGGGCTCGGGCTCGTGGTGGAGATAGGCCATGATGAACGGCTCGGGCTCGCTGGCAAGGTAGTGATCTGTGGGGGCAGAGACAGAAAGGGCTCCAGAAACACCGGGGAGACTCAACCACAAGCCTGGCTGCCAGCAGTGAGTGCTCAGGGAGGAAAATCAGGAATGCAGAAAGTCAGAAGAGATGCTTTTCCAGACTGCACCCTCTCAGTCTGCAGCTCAGAGGAACCCAAAGCACTGGACACCATGAGATCTGCCCAGGAGAGGGACTGGACCAACTCCCTCCAGTGCCATGTGGCTCAACAGAAGGACTGAGAAAAGTAACAGGCTTCTCAGTGCCAGAATCCACAAGCAAGGATGACACTGGGCACTGGATAATGCCTGAGACAGCCAGAACCTCAACCATGCAGGGTGGAACCTGCTGGCTATACCTGCTGTCCTCTCCCACCCCACTTATCCTTGACACAGCTCTCCTTTGCTGCAACACCCAGCCCTTCTCTCCCACAGAAGAATAAAGAGCACAAAGAAATGGATTTGTCTACACTACCATTGAGGACTCTGTAGGTGAGCTGGAAGTGCAGTCCTGCTTCTCTGTTGTTGCTCTCCATGTTCACAATCAGGCTCACAGACGTCCCTGCCTCGATGACGGCAGTGCCAGCAGTGAGGTTGGCGGGATCCGTGTTGTTTGACACCATCACAGTGATGGCCTTCTCCGAGTCCAGGCTCCCGATGGGGATCTGCACCCCGGTGTGTGTCTGGAACTCCATGGAGGCCACCTTTGTGGACACAGTGTAGTTGCTGATGTAGCCAAAAGGGAAGGGATTGGAGTCCACTTGGAACATGACTTGAATGACATCCGTCAGGTTGGAAAGGGTGGAGTTGAAGGCCTGGGGGATGGAGAACTGGCAGTTTGGTGTGTTTTCGTAGCACAGCAGGTTAAAGGGGTCAGACCTCTTGCCTGTGGCCTTAATTTCTCCTCCCACCAGCTCAAGGGGCTCTTCGTTCAGCACTCGGGACTTCATGAGGATGCGCATCAGGCTGGAGGACAAGTTGTAGGCTTTGGGAGCCAGCAACAGGTTGTGGGAATCAGCAAGGAGCTCCTGGGGCTTGGATTCTTGTGAAACTGTATTGACAAGGTGGATTAGGTCACCTGCCAGGAGAGAAATAAAGGTGCAAACAGAGGAAGTGGTAAATAGCCTGAATAAGTCTACAGTCCAGATAACACCTGACACCTTTCCAAAACAATCAGACAAGGCTTCCCTTACTGTCTTCTCGCTGTTACTCCACACTCTGCACATGACCTCCCCCACTGGAAGTGTTTGTAGCCCAGAGCTCAAAACAGAGCTGCCAGAAATTCCTGCAGCCTCTCTAATCTACAAAGTTTGGTGGGAAATACTTAATCACAACTGGCTTTCCTTTCCTCCTGGGGAGTGACTGGGACCACGGATGAGGAAACAGGGAAGGAAAGGATTAAAAAAACATCTGTTATGAAGTTTTTGCACTATAAAGTGGAGAACACTCAGAAAGGAGTGCAGAGATAACAAGGGGTGCAGAGAATGTGTCTCTGCTTCCTCCCAGGTCAGCCAGGTGGGAATTTCCACACAGTGCTCACAGATGTCCTGGTGAGGTTTGACAGCCTCCTGACTCCAACCAGAAGACAAGCATCTGGAAGCCATAGCTGTTACTCATTGTTTACTAAAAAGAGAAATCCCTGGAGTATTAGTGAGTTTATTAGGAGTATCAGTGAGTTTATTAACAACTGTCATGTTTAAATGCCTGCAGAGAAGCTGCCAAAGCCAGGACAACCCTGGGAAACACGAGGGGGAAGACACAACTGGGATGCCACACTCCAAATCAAATGCCAGATGCAATTTCCTAACAGCCTGGGAAGGCCAAACCCCAAATGCAGACGAGGAAGCCTCTGAATCTCCCCTTGGTGGGAACCCTGTGCCCTGGTGACTTGGCCCCCTCCCTGCAGGACAGAGCTCACCTGTGATGTTGAGGATGTTGTCAGCAATGCCAGTCGGTGTCACAGTGCCCTGGGTCGTTTCCCCCTGCAGAATGGTCATCATGGTCTCCAGCTTGTTCAAGGTCCTTGTCAGGCATGACTTGCACACCAGTTCCCTGCTCACCACCTGCAAAGGGAAACAGGGTCTGATGGGGCAGGAACATCCCCAGGGAAAGAGGAGGCAGCTGTGGGCAAGTCCAGCTGGCTCAGTCCTGCACAGACCTTTTCACTCTGCAAGTCCCCCCTGCTCCTCCCAGCCCCAGGGAGGGGACAGCAGACACCGTGGCTGCCCTGCCCACACTGAGAGGGGCCAACAAGTTATTGGTGTCTGCAGGACTCTTCCATCCACCTCCCAGGACATTCCAATGTGCCAGTGTACAGGCAGGCATGGAGAGGCTGACAGAGGATGCTTTTGGTTGGAAAGAGGAATAAAGGGAGCATATTATTGCCCAGAGAAGCTGTGGCTACCCCATCAGGGGGTGGGACTGGATGGGCTTTAAGGTCCCTTCTAAACCCAAACCATTCTGTGATTCTACATTGCTGTTCCCTTTAGAAGACCATACACATCTCCCCTTTGGGGCCACCATTCCTACAGAAACCAACCAGAAGGAGCTGGATAGGATTTCTCCATCCACTCCACTATCATCAGTGGAAGGAGATTTAGCCCTGACTGAATCCATTTCAGTGTCCAAACACTCCTGAAAGCTGTGGGAGGGATCCTGTCACTCAGGCATGATAGATGTCCCTCCCTCTGCTCCCAGATGTGTCCAAGAAACAGAATGTTCCAGCCATGGCCTGGAGCTTCCCGCGCTCTCGAGGCTGGATGGGAGGGACTGAGGCAACACATGGAAGCTGTTACCACAACCTCTTTCCTCGCTCTTATTCATCTTTTTTTCTTTTAATCATCATAGGATTCAGACGTGATTCACCATATGTTTTGGTGAAGAATCAAAACAGCATCTGCAGGTCTCAAATTCCCCCTTTTCTGCTTTTATTTGTAAGCTCTGAGAAGCCAGGCCATGGTGTGTGAATTGGAGTCCACAAGTCAGGAATCAGGGAGGTGGGGAGAAGCTGGGTTATGAGGAGGAACCACCCAAGGCAGCTCCTACTTAGGGAGGAGAATTGACCAAGAAGACTAAGGTTCTTTTTTTTTCCCTTCAGGAGAAACTAATTCTGATTCTTCCTCTCCCCTGTAGGTAATGTCAGAAATGTAACAGCCTGATGGACCCTTCTACAGGAAAGGAATGTGTGAACTCCACTTGTCTCAAGCCCTTGGGAAATTCTAGATTACTATTTTCCTAAGCTTTTCATTCCGATCCTGAGTACAAACTAATCCTGGAAAGTCAGCTCTTCCCCTGGAATCGAAAAGCTATTTCTAGACTTGAGCTTCCACAGCGAGACCGAGTCACGAGGCAGCAGGAGGTGGGAGAGACAGAAAGGAACAGATCCAGCATGGAATGGCAGGTGCTGAGCCCCAACCCCTGGACAAAGATGAACAGAAAGAAGGATTTTTGAGGTCTGCAGGCTCTGAAGCAGAGAAGGGAGCACAGGACAGGGACTCTGTGGGTGGGATGCAGGAGTCTGTCCATCATTCCAACGCTTGTTCCTGCTGCACAAGGCCCTGACCCGGCTGGAGGCGAAGCACAGCCAAGGAGGTACCTGACTGCAGTCCCCAGAGCAAGGATTTGAGAGGGAGGGAGGGAGGGAGGGAGGGAGGATCATGCCAGAGCAGCCTGGCTGACCACCAAACCCCAAGTGCATTATATAACTGGGCTCTCTTCCCTCCTCAATCCAGCAGGCAGCAGCCCCAGCACTGGGAACTCAAACTGCAGACTGGCCAGAGAACAAGGCAGCAGAGCAGAGGGTTTCTCGTCTTGTAGGGTAGAAACAGGGCTGGGAGGAACATGAGGCCTTGGTGCTGGCCCCTGGCCCAAGGCAGGTCCAGCTCTACTCGTGTTACTTCCGATGGGAGCCCAGTCTGTCCTTGGAGATTGTGAGATTCCCCCAGCAATTTCTTCCAGTGTTTCTGGAGCCCCTCTGCTCTGGAGACAGGCTGGGAGAGCTGGGGATGTTTAGCCTGCAGAAGAGAAGGCTCCAAGGAGACCTTAAAGCCCCTCCCAGTGCCTAAAGGGGCTCTAAGAGAACTGGAGAGGGACTTTGGACAAGGGCCTGGAGTGACAGGACAAGGGGAATGGCCTTAAGCTGAAAGAGCAGAGATTAGACTGGATATTAGGAAGAAATCCTTCCCTGGGAGGGTGGGCAGGCCCTGGCACAGGTGCCCAGAGAAGCTGTGGCTGCCCC
>JAWWLZ010000034.1:15108889-15126833 GCA_035041345.1 Poliocrania exsul
CAGCCCAGCTCTGGGGCTTGATCATCTTCGAAGTCTTTTCCAACCTTATAACGATTCCACAATTCTAAGATTCTATGAAAGTGTCAACTTCTGGGAAAATCCTCCCCTTGAGTGATGATCCACAAGGACTGGAATTCTCTGTACTGCACTTCTGCTGAGCCTCCCCTCCCCTTCCCGCCAACAGCCTCTTCCAGGAGGCAAGACTTTCACCCAGGACCCACCAAGCCCTTCAGGACAGGGACCCCAAGCCACGAGCCTGGGATCTGGGAGCCCAGGCTGGGCACGGATGCCGTGGGTAACCCCAGCCTGGCAGTGCCGGCTCTTACCGGTTGATGGCCACTACGGTGGCTCCCAGCTGGTCCTGCACCAGGACAGCCACGGCCACCTGGAAGCCGCTCTCGTGGAAGCCGGGGGGCAGGAAGGCGCCGTGCTCGGCGCGGCTGCCCTTGTACAGGCAGAACTCGTGCCAGTGGCCGGCGCGGTGCCGCGATGCCAGCAGAATGTACACCAGCGGCGCCTCCGCGTCCTCCGTGTCCCGCCAGCCTGCAGGCAAACCCACACAGCGGGCTGAGGGGCGGACGGGGGGCTGCACACACCACCCCAAAGCCTGGCCCATCCACCTGGGCTGGCACGGCCTGGCAGTGCCCCCTCCCTCCCCTGGAGTGTCCCACCCGGCTCAGCCCTGCAGCATGGATGGGGTTTGGAGCAACCTGGGATAGTGGAAGGTGTCCCTGCCCCTGGCAGGGGGTGGAACTGGATGAGCTTTAAGGTCCCTTCCAAACCAAACCATTCCAGGCTTCTCTGATGATTCTACAGATCCGCCCTTGCTGCTGTCCCCAGCAAGGGTCACCCTGCTCTGGTAGAGGGACAGGTTGTCCCCACAATGGGAACAGCTTGAGGACTCCACCAGGCTGGAGGGATGTCTTTAATTATCTCTGAATATTTGTAATGTTTAGGGGTCTCTCCCTGCATGTTTTAGGTCCTGTAACGTTTAAAGGGATTATGAAAAATTCATGACCAAAATAAAAGTGGGAATAACTCTGCTGGGGCTGGAAACAGCACTGACCAAGGGCACAGCTTCTGCACAAAATCCTGATGTTAGACAGGGGCCCAGCCCTCAGGGAGTTCAGCACCTCAGGAGCAACTGAGTCAAGGATAAAACCTCCACAAGGGTTTCCTTGGAGCTCCCAGAAATTATGGGGAGTTCCATGGGAGCTGGGCAGCTGGGAATTCACTGTGTGTTTGCCAGTGAGCCCCTGTGAAGGTGCTGTCTCTGCCAGGGCTCACTGAGCTGGACACACACCTGTGGGTCTGTGTCCTGGGTCTGCCACTTCAGCCTAAAAACAATCCCTGAAAGATGAAGTCGCCACCATTCCAAAGAGGAATGGATCTCAGCATTATTCTGGGTAGCTCAAAACATCCCAAAGTTACAACCACATCGTGCTGGACACACTTTGCTGCTCCCCCAGCTGTGGTGACCAGCCCCTGGTCCATCCCTCTCTGCGTGGCTTCCCGGCACTGTGCACAAACAGCTCTAATCTCTAACACTAATCATTTGGGGAAAGCTGCTTTCCAGAGGCACTTAGGCCTTGGCCCAGGGCTATGGGACATCAGCCAGGCCACTTTCCCAAAGCTGGGCTCGTTGTTGCTGTCTCTGCAGCTGGTTGGGAAGGTGGGAACATCCAGCCCACATGGCAGAGTCAGCCCCACTGCTTCGTCTCTTGGTTCTTCCCACATTATGTGTGACTCAGGTTTGGGCACCATCTTTTTCCTGCACTGAAGTACCAGTTTCTTCCCCAAGAGCTGGCCGGGCCTGAATGTCACCATTCATCTACAGGAATTCAGATTTAGCAAACTGCCTGCCTGCTACCATGAGTTTTAGAGCTCTGTAATTTGGGCACACAAAGCTGCTCACGGTCCAAACCACCTCTGAGCTCAGCCCTGGCCAACAATGTCCTGGGACAGGAGTTTGGGGTAAAAGAAACATCTGTGGGAGGAGCAGCTGGTAACATGGGAAGGCTTTGCCCTGAGGAGCAGTCAGGGCTGGCCGGTGCCCACCCGACACTCTCACCTGTACACTCGAAGTGCACCTTCGTCATGAGCGCCCTGAGGGGTCCTTTGGGGGACAGGCGGCAGGACCCCCCCACGGGGGGCTGGTTGGGGAGCAGGTCGATGGAGGCAAAGCCTTCCTCCCCCGTGGTGAGGTCTGTGATGTGCAGGGTGAAGGTGTAGCCCTCGCCATCCTTCAGTGCCCCTTGCCTCAGCACCAGGTTCATCCCCGTGTCCCCAGTGGAGGTGGTTGTTTTGTCCAGGATGAGAGACTTGTTCTTAAAGCTGTGTGCTGCCCATCTCTGCAGGGATGGAGAGGGGGAAGACAGCAGAGGTTTTGTTTGAATCTGAAGTGATGTCCTTAAAATGTTTTCAGATTGAGTCTCTTATAAAAAGTAACAGATTTCTAGTGGGAGAGTCTGCCAAATTTGCAGTTGATAATTCAGCTTTAGTCTTGTGTGCTACAGCAACAAGAACTGGAACCTTTCCAAAATGTCTGGTGGGAATATTTCCACTGTGAGATCTACTTTAGTTTCTGGGATTACATCACCCTCCGACAGAATATTTCATAATACTGAGTACAAAACACAGGAAATAAATGAAGGACTGGTGGAGTCTCCACGGGATACATGTTTTATATGCTTCAAACTGAACATGGCCTGGGTGGTTACTGTTAATAGCACAAACGTACAATTGTGATAACAAGAGAAACAGTGAGATAACCAGGCAGAAAATGCCAGGCAAGGACATGCTGGGCTTGCTGGGAGCAACAGGACTTCCCATTCTGAGACCTGCTCCACTCCACAGGCTGCAGAGAGGCCGTGAGTGGAATCTGGAATTAGAGGAGGGCATGAGGCACTCAGGGGATCAGGAGAGACAGAACCACCAGAATAACAGGCAAAATGCAAACCAGCAGGGAGAAAAAACACTTCAGCAAAGATGAAGCAAAGACCAATGGCTTTACCCCAAGCTTGGAGTCGTTGTGACAGTTCTGGCAGGTCCCCTCCAGGTAGACGTAGGAGCTCTTGCTGACTTCGTAGACAGACTGAGCCTTGCAGGAAACGCACTCCAGGGACACAATAGGGACTCCTCCCCTCTTGATGAACACCTGGGAAAGCAAGAGGCTCCATCAGGAGGTCTGACACCAAAATACAGACATCTAACAGGTAAGGACACATTCCAGCCTGTGGTTCTGCAAGGTGGAATCTCTCTGCACCAGCCCAGCCCATGCTAAGGAAACAGCAGGAAGGGATTCCCAAAGGATTTCGGGTCAGATTTAAGCTACATCACTGCTCTTACACTGCCCAGCTCTGTCACTGGTTTTCAAGAGCCACCCAATGCCAAACTGGGCCAACCTAGGTAATTCTGGGTTTACTTTATCTATCCTCTTTAACAACATAAATTACTTTCAGTGTCCCTCTGGCCCCTGTGTTGAATTCCTGCTTTGGTTGTAGGTTAGGAATGGAAGAACTACCCTTTCCAGAGAGCAGCATGTTATTCCAGGCTTTTAGCTGGAATCGAACTGCACATCTCAAGATATCTACCACACCTTCCTGGCAGAGCACCCAGAAAGAGCAGAGGCACCAGTGGCTCAGACACAACAGCTATTGAGCTCTGACCCCTGTACTTTGTCTAAATTCCTTTAATCCCCCAGGAAACAGGCCTGTCCAGCCTTGGACAGAGCCCTCAGTCCTGGCATAACAAGCATTATGAATTCAAAGACAGTAATGAAGACATTGTTTAACATGGCAGACTCTTAAAAGAGGATAAATACTCCCCAGCACCAAGGCTGAGAGCATTGAAGCTCCATTCATTGCTCCAGTATTTGCAGATTTCCTGCGACACTGGAATCATTGTTTTGCGCTCACGCATGGAAACCAGATAGTACGGAATGTCCTTGACAGATTATCCATTTCAGTTTTTTCTTTTCATCCTCCAGCTCTGGTTTCAAACCCCAGCAGTAAGAGTTTCCACTTCCAGAGTAACTGCACCTTCAGCTGCCAAGTGCACCAGATGAATGCTGCTGCCACGAGCCACCGGGCTGCGGGCGCTGGGCTTAGCGGGGCATAAACAGCATGCACTTAAACAGACCTCCCTTCCAAAAACTCAGCAGCAGAGAAGAGAGGAAATGTTGACAGTAAAACGAAGCACCAGGTCTTAGGAAGCTCTCTCTGGGAAAAAACCAAGGAATAACCTGGTGCTGTGGCATGTGAAGAGCCAGGACTGCACAAAATGCTGGCAATGCCACCAACTATGGCTGGGCTCCTTCACTGGCCCACAGTGGGACTCAATGATCTCAAAGGTCTTTTCCAACCTACACAATTCTACACAGAAACTAAAAGGACTTGGCAGGACAAGCAAAAAGTGCTGCCCAAAGAAGAGGAATGTAAATGGCTTTATCACAGAAACACCAATGTCTGCTCCTGCCAACAACCTGGATGAGATCAGTTACAGAGCCTCAGTGATGCCCTAAAATCTGGGAACTAATCCTTCCCTGGGAGGGTGGGCAGGCCCTGGCACAGGTGCCCAGAGAAGCTGTGGCTGCCCCATCCCTGGGAGTGTCCAAGGCCAGGCTCGACGAGGCTTGAAGCAACCTGGGATAGTGGAAAGTGTTCCTGCCTGTGGCAGGGGGTGGGACTGGATGATCTTTAAAGTCCTTCCAACCCAACCATTCTATGATTCTGTGACTTCCACGGTGGCTGTGTCCAGCAACAGGCACCCAAGGAGAGAAGTGACAGCTGTGTGTGGTACGTACAGTTTGGTTTGTTGCCTCGGGACTCATCCCCTCCTTCCTGATGGTGAGGTCGAACGTGTACTCCACATCTGCCTCTAATTCAGCTTTGGAAATTGTGACAGTTCCTTCACTGGCACTGAAATTCAGAGAGCACCCTGCAGCCGAGCTCTGCTTGCAAGGAGAAAAGAACTTTCAAACCCTCCTTGGTACGGGTGCAAGTCGGGTTAGTCCACAGCCAAAACATTCAGGTCCACACAGAGCCACTGCCACAGACCTCACTGTGCACTGCCACCACTGGGGTGGGAGACACAGGGCATGTGTGGACAATAAAACATCCTATCCTACTCTTCAGGTTAGTAAACAGTACTTGGAATACTCCTGTATTTCATCTGAGCTTCAAGTTCTTATTTTTTAGCATTTAATTCTTCATTAAATAGCTTATAAACATTGCCAAGCAACACAAAAAGTTCACATTAAACCAAAAGGTCTAATCCACACACACTCCACATGTACTTTGAGGCAAAGATAGAAAACATGACATTTTATAAGCAAAAGAATCCCACATTCAGTCAAAAAGTGCTCCTGAGGTGGCTGTTCCATCAGGCTCTGCAGGGCAGTTCTGCCTTGCCCTTCCATCAGTGCAGGGTCAGACCACTTCACTTTGTGAGGTCAGTGACCTGCTTGTGGCCACAACTCGTGGTCACTTGACTAGAGACATTTAACTGCTAATGGGAGAGGGACCAGGGCCCTCAGCCCCCAGGACTGCAGTCAGCAGATCCCTAACTCCTCCAGAGTATGGAAGCTTCCCGAGCCAGCCCTTCTGCCATGCCCAGGGACACTGCACTGCACCACTCCCCACACCAATTTTTGTACCATCATCCTGAGCTTAGAATTTGACCTTTGCAACTCTCCTTCCAGAGCAGCTTTGTTAAAGAGGCTCACAAAAGCTCCCCTTGACACTATTTCAACCCAGACATTTTTTATTGGAGCTGACATGCAGCTGGAGCTCCCAAATTGTCACTCTCACTGTACAAGACTGCTCTTACCTTGGAGGAGTAAGTACAGGACCACTCGTACAACAATGGAGTCTGTTCCCCATCATCCAAGTTCGGGTCATAGGACTTCTCCCCATCCAAGATCAAGTCCTGAGTGTTGGACCATACACGGTATGATCCCCCATCAATGATTGGGACCAGCTTACTTGGGATCACAGTCACATTGGCAAAGATGCTTTTGGACAGTGGGGTATCTCCAAAGGAGACAATAAACATGAAGCAATAGTTCCCAACTTCCAGGGCAAGCTTTGGGATAACCAGCTGGGGCCTGTTCACGTCAACACTGGGCAGCCGGATCCTGCTGGAGTCATCCAGGTCCATGCAGGTGGGTGCTCGGTAGATCTCCCACAGGTGCTCTGTCTGGTACTTGATGCACCCTCGCAGGTCAATCTGTGCCTCCAGGTAGTTCCTCTGGGATCGCTTCATGACTACCTGGGGGGGCAAGGCCAACTCCACCTCCGGCTCCTCACACTCCAGGACTTTGACAGTGACGGTGAGCTGGGCTATGAAGAAGCTGATGAGATTGGTGGCATTCACCTCCACCAGGTAATCCCCAGGGCTCAGGTAGGAATAGTTGGCCACTGCAACCCTGGTTGTTTGAGTGGAAGAACCGTCCCCAAAGCTCCACAAGAACTCAACGCTCCTGCTGCTGGGCACCACTGTGGCTTCAAACAGTGCCGTCCTGTTGACAAAGGCATTGGAGGCAGTGAGGGACACCTGGACTATGGGGTCTTGGACCTGGATGGTTCTGGTGATATTGACACTTCCCAAGTCATTGAAGGCACTGAGGTGAATCTCAAGCAGCCCTGCAGCTTCTGGAGTGTAGGAAACACTCTCTCCTGGCACAGTGACTATGGATAGACCTTGCTCTTTCCACAGGGAGAACCGCCAGGAGAACGACACACGGGAGCCGCTGCCCACGCGGGCACTGAATCTCTTCTCCGTGCCCGTGGGGATGCCCTCCTCGCAGCAGTTGAGGAGCCTGACATCCTGGATGGCCTCCAGGACAGAGATGAGCACCTGGGCGTGTGCGATGCTGATTTGGTTCTGCACGGTCACCGTCACCAAATAATCTCCACTCTTGGTGAACTCATGGGTGTACCTGGACCCGTTGAGCACCACGGAGTAGTCCCCACTGATGCTCACCAGGTAACTCACGGAGGTACCTGACAACATCCTGATCACAAAGGTGACCTGTTCCCCCGGCTCCACCACCTTCTTGCTGGCGAGAACTTCCAGACCTTGGATCCTGTCCAGCACTGAGATATTCCTGCTGGCCAGAGCCCAGCTGATGTCGTTGGATGCGTTCAGATGGACTGTGTACAGCCCTGCTGTGGGGAACGTGACTGCCACAGACTGGCCAGTCAAGGTGCCATTGGGCACCTCCCAAAGCCAGGTCACTTCGGTCCCTTTCTGCAGCTCCCCCTCAAAGACCACAGTGGAGCCTGATGAGACGTACCTACAGTCCAGCTCTGCTGTTCCTATACTCAGCCCCTCTATAACCTCCTCTACACAGATAGAAATTGTTGAATTGGTTGAATTCAGCTTGTTTTCTGCTCCAACAACAACCTCAATCACTCCAGGGCTTTGGAAGGAGTGTATAATGAAGGGTTCAGAGGTAACAGGAGAGGAGCCATCCTCGAGGTACCACACGTATATGATGCCAGTGCCACTGGTTATGGTGGCACTTATATTAACAGAGGCATTGATAGCAGCTGGGTTGGGGAAGGCATGGGGCTTTAGGAGACCAAGGCTTTCAACAAACTCCAGTGTCCTGTTGGCAGTGGCACATCCCAGCATATTGGTGGCCTTCAGATAGACAGTGTAGTTCCCAGCTTCGAGGATGCTCAAGGAGAAGGTTTTCCCAGTGGAGGTCTGCATGGCACTGCCATCCCGTTGGACTACCCAGCTGTAGGAGATGTTTGTTCCCTCTCTCACCACAGCCTGCAGATGGAGTGTTTTGTTTGTTGGGAAATACATATCCTCCACCAGGTCACTGCTGGCCACCTGCAGGCCCTCAATCTGCTCCAGGACATAGACATAGATGCTGTCCTGCAGGGAGCTGATCTTGTTCTCTGCTGTCACAATGACGTTGAACGTGCCCACGGACCGGAAAGTGTAGGAAATTGTGGAGGAGCCTTGGATAGGAGTGCAGCGATCACAGAGGATCCACGAGTAGCGGATGGCAGTGCCAGCCACAAGGGTGGCTACAAAACTCACTGACCCGTTCAGTGGCACCACAGTCCTGCTGGCATTGATGGTCAGGCCAAAGAGCCGACGTTTCACACTGACGTCGATGGTGGTCTCATTAGAGCTCACGTCGTTCTGGCCCATCACAGTAATGCTGTAATGGCCCGTGCTGTTGTAGGAGTGGGTGGCCACTTGCCCAGGCTGGGTAGTGCCATCTCCAAAGTCCCAGCAGTAACTCACTTTGGTTCCATTCATGCTGGCAGAGAACAGGTAGATCTGGTTCAGCTCCAAAACATTTGTCCCATTATATTCAATCTTTGCTACCCCAACTGGTTCCTGGACTTCCACAAACGCTGTGTCGTTGTTGAAAGAGACATTGTTGGAGACAGTCACTGTGACCAGGAAGACCCCTGTGTTCTTGTAGGTGTAGGACACCTCAGTCCCACTCGACCTGGCAGACTCGTTGTTCCCGAACTCCCAGCGGTAGCGGTACTGGTAGGGAGGCACAGCACTGACCTGGAAGGTGGTCTCTTCCCCAAGCCTCACAAAGCGCTTGGAAGGGAGAAGGGTGACATTGACTATCTCTGGCTCCACACAGACGCTGGTGAAATAGTGGGCCTTGTTAAACCTGCTGGAGAGAGTCAGGGAGAGCAGGAAGGTACCGCTTCGGGTGAAGTTGTGCCTCACCACGGGGTCCCCACTGACTGTGACATTGGATGAGCCATCTCCAAAAGTCCAGTCAAAGACATACTCCTCAGGATTCCCCGTCACGTGTGCGGTGAGCTGCACATCGGGGTGCTCCAGGATGCAAGAAGTGGGCTCTATTTTGAGCACTTCCAGGACAAATACGCGAACAGGAACAGTCCGGGAGATGGAGTTCACAGGATTCACAGCCGTCACATTCACAGTGCAGTTGATGTCCTTTATGTACACGTGTTCCACCACTGGCTCCTGCCCCCTCAGCACCGTCCCGTCCCCCATATCAAACACCCAGGTGATGCTGTCCCCGGTCTGCACGGAGGCATTGATGGTGACAGACGCTCCCAGCTCTGCTGCCTCACCCGCGGAAACACGGAGCCCAGTTATCTCTTCAAACACCTGGTAGCACTCCACTGTCTCCACACTGCTTATGGTGTTGTTGGCTGTCACGGTGACGTTGTACACCCCTCTCTGGGTGTAGCTGTGGGTCACTGTAGGCTGCATCTCTGTGAGCAGGAGGGACCCGTCCCCAAAGTCCCAGGTGTACACGACGCCATCTGGGGATGGCAGTGGACTGGCTCGGAAGGTCACCGGACGGCTCACGACTAAAACATCCTCCTCTGCTTCCACCTTCACATCAACCAGGTAACTGTGAACGTGAACTGGGGTCAAGTGGGTGAGGTTCTCAAACTGGTTGGACACGACAACCATCAGGACATATTCTCCTGCATTGGAAGAGAGCAGAACAACACCAGGGTGAGGATATGCCTGTCAACAGTTTCCCAGTGCTAAGGCAGTAGGAGAAGTTGGAGACTGCAGTTTGATACTCTGCTCCTGTGCTCTGCACACCCTGAGCTTCCCTGCTCTGGCCCAGGACCAGCAGGAATTACCCCAGGCCGTGTGTGTGAGGACCAACCACTAAGTAAGGACACAGTTCAATGGGTACAGAGAAAAGATTTTCCTTCTATTTGCACACAGAACAGACCCTTCCTGTTGCCCACCCCTCCCAGCAGCACAGTGCTTGCCCTGCCTCTCATTCATCCACTGAGACTGCCCACAAAGGGACTGTGTGTGGTGGACCTGCTTCTTACAGTGTGGCTGAACTTTTACAAGAAACAGAGTTATAGAGAATGGCAACAGCTGGAGCCTCCCAGTGACTCTGGCTGTTTGCTCAGGAAGGAGGTAATGACTTCCAAGCCTTGGTTTTACTGGATGGTGTCTTGTAGTCCCCTCACAACAAAAATGCCTGAGTCCTTTCTTCCCCAAAGAACCTTCCTGACTATACCTGGGTCTTGGTAGATGTGTGAAACATTGCTCTCAATGACCACCTCATGGACACTGGGATCAGGAACAAGGAAAGACTTGTTGTAGGGAGGTTTGAACAGGTACGTCTCCTGGACACCATCTCCAAAATCCCACCTGGAGAAACAGGCAAACACTGTTACACTGCACAACAGGACAATCACAGGACTCCTCCTCCCAGAGGGGTCCTGGCCTGTCTTTCAGGTCTGGGCTGGGTTTTCCAAAAGAAACACAGGAAGCAGAATGATAAGTATCAAAGCAGTAGCTGTGCCCAACACTGAGAGGAGCACAGCACTGGTAAGAGGAGAAGGAACCCAATAATAGAGCAGAGTTGCAATGCTTTAAAAGAGAAGGATTTCAGCCTGAACTACAGGTCCCAGCCAGACTGACTGAACCACACTCACAGGGATTTCCAATTAACTAGACAGCACCTCAGAGATGGACCAGTTGGCCCTGGGAAGAGAAACAGTGCAGGCAAGGTAAGATCAGCACAGAAAGATGCTAAGTTTGGGCAAGTAGCAAGGGACTCACAGGAACAGAGCCTCCACTGCCGAGTCGACGAGAACCCTCGCTGTGAGCTCCACGGTGCTGTTCTGGGGCAGGACTGGCAGGACACCCACCACGGTCAGGTTCTTCATCTTATTCATCATCTCCACTGTGACATTGTAAGTGACTGTGAAGTTACTGACGTGGTTGGAGGCGGTGAGCTGGGAAGGACAGTGGGACAAAGACGGTGTTTGGGATCACCTCATCGTGCTGCCCTCTCAGTGTGGGGCTTCACTAGACTGAAGATGTCCCACCAGGCAGGTGAGCAGGTCAGGGCACACAAGAGCGGCCTGTGCAGCAAGGAGGCAGGGCAAGAGCCTGGATGGCACCAGAAAGCAGCCTAGGCTGGAAGGTCACCTACGTGGCAAAGTCACCTCTTGCTGGAACCACCAGTACAGTCAGGCAAAGGAAGGACTGGTGCTACGGCAAGAGGGAAGGAGAGGAGCTTCTCATCCTGAGGCTCCTCTGGCTCTGAACTTGCCCATTACCCCTCTGCCTGCTCCAAAGTGCCCTGGACACTGTCTCCAGCTGCTGAGCACAAGCCACCAAGGGGACACCTTGGGACAGTGCAGATGAGTGGCTTCAAGTACAGAGAGCAGGGATGGGAGAGGCTCATAAAACCAAGCACACAAAGTGCCCCTCCAGGATCCTGGTATGGTGGGCAGAGAGGGAGAGCAAGGCTGGGCAGAGGAAGGAAAGGGAGGCAAGAGACTGAAGAGACACGACAGGATCCTCAAGATTAAGGCAGGAAACACTGGAATGGCACCTGGTGACAGAACATCTTGCCATCTCCTCATCTGCAGGAGAGCTGAGCAGCTGACAGAGGGATGCTTCAAACCCAGCTGAGGAAAGACATCCCCACCCCACCAGGTAAGAGAAGTTTGTGTTTAGGCTTCTGTGGCTCTGCTACACTGAACCCAGTGCCCCCTGGGCTAATGGCACCTCATCAGCTCTGTAAGTGAAGCGACCCAGGCTCATCAGCACAGTGATTCACCCAGCAAATTAGTGCTGCACCAAGCAAATTAGTGCTAGCGTGGCCTTGGAGCTGGGGCTGGAATCTCCTCAGGAAGCCAGGTCACCCTGCAAGGGGATCAAGCACCTTGGACCAGGGCAGACTCCATCTGGCAGTGCAGGGCATGACACAGAAAGATCTTTTGGCCAGAGATAAACTCTAGTTTCAAAAGAGACACCTCCCTTGGCCCAGTCTCTCTGTTCCATCCTTCTGGGGCCACGACAAAACCGAGTTCCAGTCTGCACCAGGAGAAAGAGAACAGGACAGAGAACAGAAGAGCTTGTGGGAGACAGTCTGTCCTGGTTATAGAAGTCTTATGTTTGCATCCTGTCTCTGCCTGGTTCTGAACCCGCATCTCCTGCCTGCCAGAGCAGGGGCTCTGCCTCATTCCTCCTGGGCACAAGGAAGCACAGACACTCCATGAGCAGAAAGGAGAACATGAAGAAAAGAGGAGAAAGCAAAGATGAGGAATACAGTGAAGTAAGGAAAGAATAGAAGAAAGTACTTGCATCTGCAAGAGCAGCTCAATGAGAAATAGCAGATGAGCTTGTTGGGAGTATAGTGAAAACTTCAGCTCAACTCTGCCTTTTCCTCTCCCTGTCCCTTTTCCTGCCGAATTTGTGGGATGAGATGGAAACCCAGAGTTGAAATGGAATGATGGGAAAGGCCTTGGCTTACCGAAAGCTTGTACACAGCTGGGCTTTGGTAGATAACGTTGAAGACAACATTGTAAAAAGTGAAAGATGGCTTATCATCTACAGTCCATCGGAAAGTCACATCTGACCCAGCCTCCATCACAGGGATGTAGCTCTGAAAGGCATGAGAACATTTCATACTAGTGCAAGAGAAAAGCATGCCCAGCACTTCCCAGGAGATCTCCAACTGAACTGGAGAGGGAGCAGAGCCGGACTGGGAGGCACCTGCAGACAGTGCCCTCAGAGCATGACGTAGAGGGGACACATCATCTGTGGCTCTGCTGCTGCTGAAGAAATGAAGACCCTGACTCCATAAATCCCCAGCAGAGGAGGGAACAGATCCCACGCTCCGTGCTCCCACAGCCCAGCACTCTGCTCTCATCATCAGGTCTAAAAAATCTTCTGATATCTTCACAGACACAATTTGGCTTTACCTACACCTGTAAGCTGAACCTCTGACCCTCACCCATGGACAGTGCCTGACCCAAAGGCTGAAGGACTTGACCACAGGGCAGGTCCCTCCTTACTGGACTGTGACAGCCAGGAAGGGTGAGACCAAGACGTGCAGGTACAGGATCTGCCATAAGCAGCCAGAGCTTGGACAGAGCATTTGGGACAGCTACTGAGCAGGTTCCCAGGGCTGTAGCTCTGGGGGCAGGAGGCTGAAGAACAAAAAGACTGGAAATACCAGAGGAACCCCAAGACTCAGATGGATAAAGCATTTTTACAGCTTCAGCCAGCTGATGTAAGGATTTAGCAGAGCAAATCTAAACACCTTGATAAGGCAAAAGAAGGTAAATACTGGCCTTTCACACCTCCTCTCATTTCCTGTGGAAGTGGAAAGCCAGATTCCCCCTCGCAGGAGGTGCTGCCTTACCTGTGGGGGGATTCAAGCCAAGCTGCCTTCCTGCTGGAGAGCAGCAGTGCCTGTGCCACATGCCTGTGTCTGCAGCAGCAGCGTGGGCAGCGTGGCCTGGGAGCTTAGCAGCAAGCAGTGCTCCCCCAGCCAGCCTCCCTCCAGCCACGCACCCTCCTACAGGCTACAGGGGAAGGCTACAAACACAGCTGAGGAGCCCAGAGCAGCAGCAATCACTCACCACCCGTGTGTTCAGCAGCACTCTGCTCTCAGGGTCCGGCGTGGCCCTCAGCCCGCGGATCGGCTCCTCCACCTTCACCGTGACCGTGACGTTCTGCGAGCTCACCGCGTTCTCCGCCACCAGCACGTGGGTGCTGAGCCCCTCCCCGAGGCCGCTCAGGGGCACCACGGCAAACCAGGTGTCGTTGTTGTCCCTGGCACACTGCGCCGTGAGCGGTGCCACAGCCGCCGGGCACGCCGCCACGAAGGGCACTCTGCGGCTGTCCCCCAGCCAGGCGGCCGTGGCGTTCACCCCCGAGGACAGCTTGACCACCAGGCCGGTGTGGTTGGTGGGCAGGTAGACCCTGCTGCCCTGGGGAGGGGGGTGGATGACACGCAGGCCGGACACCGGGGAGGCCACGGCGAAGCTGCAGGACAGGTTGGCGCTGAAGAGCCCGTTGGCCACGCTGGCTGTGAGGGTGTAGCGGCCGGGCTGGCGCAGCCCCGCGTTGTGCGGGCCCAGCAGCGGCACCAGCTGCTCCTCGGCGTAGAGCACACGCAGGGAGCAAACCGTGCTGTTCATCCAGGGGGGACCCACCGAGCCCTCGGCCAGCCCCAGGGCCCACTCCGAGGAGTTCACGTGCAGGATGCTGGTTCTGGACCGGGATGTGGCGCTGGGCTGGCACTGCAGGAAGGAGCCCGAGCCTGCGTTGTGCTGGATGCTGAAGATGTCCCCAGCCCTGACAAAGATGTTTTCTTTTCTGAATGGGACCTGCAAAGAATGCAGACATTTTTGGATTAATGCCTCACGTTAAGAGCACTCAGCACCCTCCTCCTGCCTGGGCACGGTGCTGGCTTTCCAGCCAAGTGACAAACAACAGAGAAGCCACAGATCCAAACACAGCACAGGGAGACCTTTCTCCCCTCTGTTCTCCTTGGCTGCTCTGAATCAAATGTACCAACACAGAAATCAGCTTTATGCTCCATCTCCACAGTGTTAATTCCATGTGAATAGCCCAGGGAATCTGCACAACCTTTTCACAGAATCTTGGAACCACAGAATGGCTTTGTTGGAAGGGACCTTAGAGCTCATCTCATTCCACCTCTCTGCCAAGGGCAGGGACACCTCCCACTAGCCCAGGTTGCTCCAAGCCCCATCCAACTTGGCCTCAAACACCTCCAAGGATTGGGGCAGCCACAGCTTCTCTGGGCAACTCATGCCAGGGCCTCACCACCCTCTTTTGACCCTTCTGACCAACAGTGCTTGGCAACAGGTTACTGCAGGGACCCTGGGCACGTGTGTGACACTGGGCACGTCCTTTCTTTCAACAGACTTCAGTGTCTCCTTCTGCCACAACTCAAATTTACCTGAAGCCCCCAGGAGAAAACAACCCCACCTACTCCCTGGTTACAACAGCAGCAAACACTGACCAGATACTGGGAAGAGGGCCCAGCTGGTACTGTAAAGAGCAATTCCTTGAGGAGTTCATAGCTGAGCTGGCTGTCGTTGGGCTGGAGGGACCCAGGGCTGCTGGCCAAGGAACTGGTGTTGGCACACTCGGTCGCGTTGCAGCAGTTGTTGTGGAACGAGCACAAATCCATCAAATCACACCCCTGGAAACCAGGAGGACATTCCAGCAGTGTCCAGTTCCCATCATCCTGAGTAGGGTGGAATGGTTCTGCAGTGTTGTTTCCCTCCTGGTAGTCTGGAAGAGGCGAAAGAGAAAGGAGTGATCACCATCATCACAAGTAACACTCCTGGTGCACTTCTTTGCTCCAAATTCACCATTTTTTCCACTTTGATGATGGCTCAAGCCTTAGTAAAAGCAGAAACTGCAGGACATCCTCGTGCTACTGAAGTGTCCTGTTTTACTGGAAAAATTCACAAAGATCATTAACACCAAAGTCGTCTCTTCTCCAGTGAGAATTCACCAATCTGCCCTCTAAGAGAGATCTGTGTTCGAGCAAAAGCAATTCCAAGAGAAAGCAGAGCTGGCTTTGACTTTGAAAACACATTAAGCAACTTCTCTGAAGTTAATGTTTCCATGTCAAAGTATCAGCTTGTCAGTGTCAAAAAAGATCCTTTTGTAACCAGCCAACCCTACGGCTACAACAAACATTCTGCTGCAGAATTAATTGTTGCCAAAACTGTGACTGTTGAGCTCTTGTACAAGGAATAAAAGGCTTTTTAGATTATCTCATCCATCAGGGAGAAATGGGCTCAGGGAAATGTTCTTCCTTGTTAACCCGTGGGGCCAGATGGACCAGAACACATTCCCATTTGACATGTGTCGTCCCCAAGTAAAAAGTACAGCTCAGAAGACTAATTAACTTCTACACATGCTCCTTTCCCTCACATTCTCTTCATGAGAGAGGTTTCTCCCCCTGTTATTTTCTCCAGGATAACCAGTTCTCCAAGGCAACCTCAGGCTGGCCAACCCTTCCTGCAGATTCTGCACTTCAGTCTCCTCAAAAAACAGACCCAAACCTCTGAGGCTTTAAGGCTTCAAAGCTTTGAAACCAGAGTGGCCACAAGGCCACTGGTTTGACATGTCCCTGATGGCATCACCTCCAACAGTCCCACAAGTGCTGAGGAGATGCCTCACCTTCTGCATCCATCGGTCTGTGCACCTGGAACCTCACTTGGACAGGCTGATGCAGTTCCTGTGCCACGAACTCCAGGGCAGTCAGGTACCCCTCGTGCCTGAAGGCCAGCTCAGGGAACTCCATCACCTGCAAAACACACAGGGCTCTCACCTGCCTGTGTCTCCCTGGGCTCCCTGGGATGGGCAGGGTGAGCAAACCCTCCTCACCTCCTCAGCCTGCCACGGATCCGACAGCACAGCTCCCGTCACGTTCCGCACGGCCTCGGGGGGGTCAAACACAGCGTCGCCCTCAAAGAAGTTTTCAGCATTTAGGAGAACTCCTGGGTAAAAAGGAAATATTTGAACAAAGCCCACGAGACTCAGCAAGGCCTGAGGTATCCTCTCCACCCTGCAAAGCTGCAGCAGGGCTTGGACCTGACCACTTGTCACTCCAGCTGTGCTGATGGGGCAGCCCTGTAATTCTGTACCTTCCTCCTTCCTACAGGCGTTTTGATTTCTTTCTCACCCTGCACAAGTCACATTCGCAGCAATTTTGACTTCTAGGACTTTGCAAATACTTCTCCCTTCCAACAACTAATGATTTGCTTCAAATTTTTCAGCATGAGGTGCACTCCTCATCCCTCCCGTGCCCATGGACTTCCTGGGAAAAGTGGCCAGGAGCAGCTGGTTTCCACCAGCAGCAAACACCTCTGCTTAGGCTCTAGGGACTGATGCTGCCCCTCCGAACAGGGCCAGTGATCTCTTTCTAGTGATGGCTTCTCCTCCTGCCCTAAATCTCCCATATTTCATGTCCTTTCTAATTCTCCTTTTTACTCCCTACCCTGCTTTGGGAGATTTGGGAAGCTGCACAAACACAATCCTGCACAGCACACATCACTTCACACCTCACTTAATGACCTTGTAAGATACCAGACCCCAACATCTCACAGAGTACAGTGCCCCAGAAGGACACCAAGGCAGCACCAAGGCAGCACCTGGCAGCAGCAGAGATTGCCCAAATAAGAGGGAAAAGCTATTTCCAGAGCTCTGCCTCAAAGCTTGTCTCCTCTCCCCCCTCCTGCTGATGGGAAAGATTGGAGCAGGCCAAATTCTTCCCTTTGGGCTAAAGTTGGGTTTCTGGAAGTTACCAGAGAAGCCTCTGCTGGGAACACTGTTGCAAGTCCTACTTGTTCTTTGGTGATGCTCTGGATGACCCTCTCCATGCAGCCCTACCTTTCCTTGGCACGTGCCAGTGAGAGCAGGATGTGCCAGTGCCCTGCCTGCCCACAGTGCCCACCTTTGGGCTTGTACTCGCAGACGTAGCTGTGCTTGGCCATGCACAGGTCGGTGTTGCACTGGCCCGTCGGGCCCATCCGGACACAGTGGTCAGCATTGGATGGATGGGGCTCTCCTGGCAGCCAGTTCTGACAGCTCTCCAGATTAAATCCTTCCCCTCTTTGCTGCGCTCCAGAGCTTGCAAAATCATTGAATCCAATCCAGACATCAAGGCTCCTTTAAAAAAAATAAGAAGGGGGAGGGGGATTTCAGGAAATCATGAGTATTAGAAAGAGCTGGGAGAGCTGCCATCTCTGCTTCTCTCTAAAAATAATAACAACGGCTTCATCGGGGTGTCACAGGCTGCATTTCATGGAGCCTTTCAGGGACTAACGGGTTTCAGTTTCCATTCTACCACCAGAACTTGGCTCCTCAGTAAAAGCCCCTCCATGGCACACCACTGCTCCCCACCAGCCCTTCACACCTCTGTCCTATGAGCCTGTTGAGGGTGGGCAGGCCCTGGCACAGGTTGCCCAGAGAAGCTGCGGCTGCCCCAGCCCTGGAAGTGTCCAAGGTTGGATGGGGCTTGGAGCAACCTGGGATAGTGGAAGGTGTCCCTGCCCATGGCAGGAGATGCGACTGGATGAGCTTTAAGGTCCCTTCCAACCCAAATCATTCTGTGATCTGATTTTATGATTCTGGAAGGAGGAGGGTGACTTGAACCTCA
>JAWWLZ010000034.1:15150703-15163074 GCA_035041345.1 Poliocrania exsul
GGTTGGATGAGGCTTGGAACAAGCTGGTCTAGTGGAAGGTGTCCCTGCCTATGGCAGAGTGTTGGAATGAGATGGTCTCCAAGGTATCCTCCATTCCAAATCATTCCAGGATTCTATGATTTTTTGGTGAGGAATCAGAGAAAGGACAATTGCATTCACTTCAGACTACAGGTCACGTCAGGGATCTGTTACAGGGAGGATCACTGTGGTGTCTGTTCCCTTCTCTCACAGGATCAATGACTGTAATCCTTTCTTTAAAACATCATTCTGTGGAATAAACTGTCCAGGGGAAAAAAAAAGAGCAGGTCTTGCAACTCTGCTAATCTTCCTAATGATTTAATACCTGCAAATACTACTGGGAGGTTTTCCTTTCCCAATCCCATTAAACGCTGCCGGGTGAAACATCTCACCACACCTCAGCATCCTACTGTGGATTTTGTCTTTAAACAAAGCCAATTTCTCTGCAGACCAAGCAGGGGGTTCTGATCCTACAGCCCCACCAATTCTAAAAGATCTTCTAAAGGCCTGCCTGGGGGATTCCAATAAGTCCTGGCACAGATCCTCCAAATAGTAGCAAAGCTAAACAGGGTATGGCTGTTTTTGTAGAGGTCTCTCCCTGCCAGCACAAATACACAGCCTGGACCGTTCAACCTTTTACAGCAGCGAAGTCACGGACAGTTGATGATTCACAATCAGCATTTTTCCTCCTACTACAGCCACTCTTTTTCTTTAATTATTCCATCTTTCTGGCAAGCAGCCCTTCCCTGCAGTTTTTCTGATGCTTTTTCCCCCTGATTTCTTAATCACATTGACCAGCACAGGGCACATCCCAGAGTCCCCACTCTGACTTCTCCATCTGCCCACAACGTGCCATCAATGGTGAGACATCCCAGGCTGAGGTTCAGCCAGCCAGGGTTGGTCATTCCACTGTGGGCAGGACCAAAACAAGGCTTGAAACACTCTGAGTCCCCCCAAGACCTCAGAATAGGCTGAGGTGGTTTCAGGGTCATGTTTGTGCTGGGTCTGTGCCCCAGGATGAACCTCACCAAAGTCAGCCTATATGATGTACTTTTATCTTTTTTCTTTGCATATTCTCCCTGCCCAGCTGGGACCAACACTGGTGCTCATTCTTCCTCTCAGAAATCTTTTCTTGACTACTCAGCCTAAATTCTTCTCAATTTTTCCTTTTCCCAAAGTTCCCAAAGACAGGTCCTGCGATGATTCACCTGAACTCCAGGTATTTACTGCCAAGTCTAACACCCAAAGGCATCACAGTGAAGCACACAGCAAAAAACTACAAATGACCCATCAGGACAGATGTTCCCAGAGCAGCCAGACATCTTACAGGAGAGAAAGTCGCCCCCCTTGCAGCTCATAGATTTTTTCCTACAGTAAACAGATGAATGTTGTTGTTGCTGTTCCACTTTATATTGAATAAAACAGACTCCCAAAGCTGAGCCCCCTCCCTGGCACAGGGGACTCAAACACTGACCGGGCTCAGAGGAGGCTCTGGGGAGGCTGAGGCTTCACTTCAGGTTTGGGCAACCGTCTTGGGCTATGTTTAGCAATGAAATACAAAATTACTCTTGCCTATTCTTCATAAACAGAACATAAAAGCCCACAAGGGTGATTGTGTCAGAGGGTGTTAGTGGTACATACAAACCACCAGTAAATCTGCTTTGTTTGAAAGGGAAAGAAGGGCAAGAAAACACCAAGTCAAGGCCAAGACAAATGAAATGGTACAGACAGAACGCCCCAACAAGCCAGGGCATGCAGTGTGCTCTGTGCCCTGCCAGCACCATCCCCAGCCTCTGCTCCGAGCTCCACAGGGACTGGAAGGCTCCCAAGAGCAGGTTTGGCACAGCAGGACACGTCAGTGCCGTCTGAGCCCTCCTCAGGCTCCACACAGAGACTCTGGAAGGTCTCAGTAAACATCCTTGGTAAACTTTGGACACCACAGCAACGTCGAGAAGTATGACACCCATAAATCAGCCCTTCCATCAGCCCTGCTGGCAGGAGGAGCATCTGCCCGAGGCCCCTCGAGCCCCAGACGGCACCATTGCTGCTCAGGATTTACGGCAGACACCGAGTTAAGCTGCAACTTTGGCCTTCTGTTAAATCACCTTCTTGCCAAGGCTAAAAATTGCTCCATGCTGTAATCACAAACTGAGGCAGAGGAGCGAAATAATAAATCTCATTCCCATATAATAACAAGTTAGGTTTCCATAGCATCCTCTTCCCCTCAGATCCAAAAGGACATTGCTGGCCTGGCTGCAGCAGCTCCCGCACAGGGATTATGTAACCCACCTCAGCCACTGCTCCTCAGGGGATCATCCAGCATGACAGCAGAGTTTGGGATGGAAAGAAGGATCACCAGTGCCCTAGGAAAGGGATGCACAGAGCCTCCATCATGCTGCTGATGTGAGGATGACTCTGATCCACGGTGTGCTCTCTGCACACCTGTCAGGTGAGAGTTGCTGCTTACTGCTGGTAACATTAAACCCAGATCTCTCTGGGACAATGACAAATCATGGAATCACAGAATCAATAAGGCTGGAAAAGACCTCCAAGACCACCAAGTTCATCCTGTGCCTGATGCCCATCGTGTCACCCAGCCCAGAGCACTGAGTGCCACATCCAGTTGTTCCTTGGGCAGCCCCTTGCAATGCCTGACCATCCTTTCCATGAAGAAATTCCTCCTGATGTCCAAACTGAACCTGTCCTGGTACAGCTTGAGGCTGTTTTCTCTAATCCTGTCCCTGTTCCCTGGAGTAGAGTCCAACCCCCCCAGCTCCCATCTCCTGTCAGGGATTGCAGAGAGCAAGAAGGTCCCCCCTGAGCCTCCTTTTCTCCAGGCTGAGCCCACTCAGCTCCCTCAGCCACTCCTGTTGCTCCAGACCCTTCCCTAGATCTGTTCTCTTCTCTGGACATGCTCCAGCCCCTCAATGATGTGCAGTTTGGGGCCCAGAACTGGACACGGCATCCGAGGTGTGACCTCTCCAGTGCAGGAGCTCCCCCTGCCCCAGCTCGGGGCAACGCTGCCCCACCAGACCCTGTGTGTGCCTGGGCAGGCAGAGCTGCTGGCAGTGCTGCTTTCCTGCAGATGGAAAACCACAGCCCAGGCACCTGTGGGCAGAAAAGGTCCTGGATCATGCTCTGAGAGACAGAACAGGTCCCTTTTCAGCCCAGTCATGCTGGGCTCGCTGCCCAGCCGTGCCTGCCCAAACAGCACCAACCCACGCTGGCTGCAGCCTGCCAGGACAGCCAGGCTGGGATCTGTGCCCTGTGCCAGCCAGGGGGCAGGAGGACAAACACCTCCAGGCTTTGCCCAGTAAGTACTCTCTCTGTCCCATCTTAGCCCTTGGAAGGCTCCCAAGGAGCTGCTGTTTCCCTGCAAACAGGGAAGAGAGGAGCAGGCATGGTGGGCAGAGCAGGGAGCACAGAGGGCTTGAGGAGCCTCACACACACCCCCACCCTGAGGCAGACAGAGCTACAGACTGCCTTAGCTCCATTTTTCCTTTCCAACATTTTCCACACCCTCCTGCCAAGAAAACTCCAAGAGCTGCCTGCCCTGTCTGGCTAAGGCTCCTGATGCAGAGTATTCCCAGCAAGCACAGCCTGCACCACACCAGCCACCTCCACACTGCCCTGTCCTCGCTCTCATCGAGGGGCTCAGACCCTTCTGACAGTCCAGGAAGGACTCAGGGACAGCAAGGGGTGGCTCTGAAGTACATTAGGCATGTTGGGGGCTCCCCAGGGAGGGCAGCTCCCCACCTCCTGTGGGGTTTGGAAGCCTTCTAAGGCAGAGGGATGATGCTGAGGCTGACAGGATGAAGTGATCCACAGAATCCCAGGCTGGTTTGGGTTGGAAGGGACCTTAACGCCTTCCACTAGACCAGGTCCCTCACAGCTCCACCCAAACTGGCCTTGGACACTTCCAAGGATGGGAAGAGGGAAGGGAAGGCACTAGAAGGGAGATAACCATTCTTTGTCCATGCTCAGTGTGGGCTGTAGGTGCAGAAATAGGTCTGTACTTGTGACTGAAGTTCCCCTGTATCACAAAAGGCAAATCAGAGAATAGCCATGGTTGGAAGAGACCACTAAGATCAGTCTCAGAGGCCTGAGCATGGATTTCATACATTTGCACTACATTCAGAATCAACATTTTTGTGAAGCCACCTGGAGCCCCAGCTCCTACTTTCAGACTCATTGGAGCAAATAAAAATTCGCATCTCTGTCTTGTGTGTTGGGGTTTTTTCTTAATTTCCTGCTGTGTGAAACAGGAGGAGCAATAAAATCAAATCCTTGGAAGCAAATGACAACTTTTTAATAAGTAAAAAGAAATCCCAATGCCTTCCTAGGCTGTTTATGCCACAGCTACTCCAGCTCTTGACACAGGTAGAAGAACAGGCTCCACGTCCAGACTTCCTCACTTTTATGGGTTTGAATTGGATCCCACTTGGTGTTTAAGGCCATTGCTGAACTGCTAACACATTTTGCAGCATGACTAACACCAACTGGGTTATTTTTCACTCACATTTGCCTGTTTCTCCCATCTGCCTGTGACAGCAGACAGGAGAGCAGCAGAGGAACAGGTGAGTGACAGAATTGCTGGGTGTGTGCAGAGCCAGCACAGGAGTCCTCCAGCAAAGCTGCCACTGAAGAGATGTAGGGACAAGATGCTGCATTCCCCAATTCAGAGAGCAAAAGGGGGTGTAAATATGGCTTTCCTTCAGCTAAAGGGCAAAGCAGCTGTGGAATGGCAGAAGGAAAAGAAAGCAGAGCTCCAGAAGTGAAACCACCATCCCAACCCCGAACCATCCTGTAATGACCATCACCAACTCTGCAACCACCCTGTAACCACCATCCCAACCCTGAACCATCCTGTAATGACCATCACCAACTCTGCAACCACCCTGTAACCACCATCCCAACCCTGAACCATCCTGTAATGACCATCACCAACTCTGCAACCACCCTTCTGCCTCAGGAAAGAGGCATAAACAAGCTCAGGGATAAAATTTCTCACGGCCTGAGTGATGTTTGGGAGGTGAATCGGGGCTGGGGGGAGAGGAAGGCACATTCAGACCCCTGGATTGATGGAAAGCTCTGGGTGGTACAGAATTCAGATCAGTCTTGGGTTCCCCATAGATGAAATATTTACCTCTAAACAGCAGAAACATCATACAGTCCATGTGATCCCACAATAAATCCTCTAAAACTGACCCTGAAGCATTCAGCTGATTCTTTAGCAACCTCAGTGCCTGTATCAGCCTCGCTGGAATCCCAACCAGCCCCTGTCTCTGGTCCCATGGTTTGTGGCTCCAGATGACCCTTTTCCCCAGAAAGAATTAGAAGATATACTCAACCTCATCCTAAGAGAAGTGGTGGGTTCCTTAAAACTGTCTGCCAGAATCAGGACATCAAATTACAATCTCTACTTTTTCCTTCCCTTTTATTTTGCTGAAGTCTTTTATTCCTCTATATCTGATTTTTGAGAGGTATCAATGCCTGCAGATATCTCCCACATGAGAGTTCAGGCTCAAAGCATAGAAGGCAACAGCATTTAGCCTTTTTTGGTTTATTTTTAATCTCAAGATTTATGAGAGGTAGCTGACTCATGTTTTGGCTTGCAGGGCTGGACTCTTGTAAGTAATTGCATTCTTCTATTTTATTAATTAAGATAAGTTTTCCCACTTCTGTTTGAGCTGTTGGTGATCGACTGCTGCGAGAAAAATACTCATCTTTGCCTTGGGTCTCAAGCAGGTCAAAGGCCAGACACTTCCCTCTCCAGTCCCTGGCCCATGTATCCAAAGTGAAAGGTGCACATCCATCAAATATTCCAACCCTGCTCAGCTCTGTCAGACCATTCAGGCATCTCCTCTCACAGGGGAGCTCCACCCTCAGCACAAGGCAAGAAATCCTACACACACCAGGGCTACTGTGACTTGTTAAGTGTAGTTTTGCTTCACATACCCCCATTTCCTTTCCAGCAACGCACCAAAAAAAGCACTGAGGAGAGAGTTTGTAGCTCAGGAATTCAGTGAATGATTAACTCCATCCTACCTATTAACCACGGCCCTCCATCCCCTCCTGCCTGCGGGTCCCAGAGCAGAGCTGTGCCAGCTCCTCATACCCACTGCTGTGCCCTGCACAGTCCTCAGGTGATGCAGAAGGTTCTTGCTTCGAGTTACAACCCATTAAGTGCAGTAATGATTAATCCAGAACCCTGGCACGGATTCCTAATGAAATGCTGCTCCTCCAGGCACACCAAAGGTACCCAAATGAGTCCTGTTTGGAAGGGAGGAACAGGCTCTGCACAGGCAGGACCTGCATGGGCAGCAGGGGCAGGGCCAGCTCCTCACCAGGAGGCAAAGGGGTGCAACGACCACACGTTGCTCTCTCTACTCTGAAACAACCCAAACCTCAGCCACGCTGCCTTTGGCACCAGGACAGACAGCAGATGAAGATGCTCCAGGGGCAGTTGGATGCATGTGCACCCCCAGCACGTCACCTCACTCCGCAGGACCTTCACGTCAGATCAGCCCCACGTGCGGCCCCACGTGCTTGTCACACTCAGCTGCACCTCAGGAGACTGGGAGGGCTCAGGGCTGGGCTCAAACACAAACTCCCTGGGTGACCTCAGGCAACTCCCTCACTCTGGGCATCCAGCTCTTACAGCCTTACCCAGCTGAAAAACAGGAAAAGGAGGTTCAGGTTGGACATCAGGAAGAATTGCTTCTGGTTATCAAGAACTGGAACAGGCTGCCCAGGGAGGCGGTGGGATCGCCATCCCTTGGGGTGTTCAGGAAACATGTGGATGTGGACCCTGGGGATGTGGTTCAGTGGTGAACACAGCGGTACTGTGGGAATGGTTGGACTAGATGGTCTTAGAGGGCTTTTCCAACCTTTATGATTCCATGATTCTACCACCAGCCAATCTGTGAGCTGGCAAGAATTAGGACCCCAAGAAGCTGAAAGAAACAAATGTACAGGTTGATTTGCAGGTGGAAGAAAGAATGGCCCCATCCCTGCCACAAGCCTGTGTCTCTTCCCAACAGTGAGATTCAGCTCCTGCTGAGGGATTTTCTGTTCTAGATTCAATAAAAGAAAAAAATGCTGCTGCTGAAACGTGTTTCACATTGAGGACCAAAGCCCTGCCCTGGCAGCACCACCACTGAGACACAGCTCCTCATGCCCCTCACCAAGTTTCATTAGGGAGAGGACCAAGACACCCTCAAACTCCAGCTGGAATAGCAAAACACAGCCCTGAGGAGGGGGAAAGGGCCAGTCCCATCTCCCTCCAATCAGCCATCTCTAAACAAACAACTCACAGCAGGGATCTTGTCCTACACTCTACAGCCAAGTGCTACCGACTGCCTGACCCCAAACCCAGAGCCAGCAGGGCCAGCTCGGCATTCCCAACTACCCAATTCCAAACCCAGAGTCAGCAAGGCCAGCTCGGCATTCCCAACTGCCCAATTCCAAACCCAGAGCCAGCAGGGCCAGCTCAGCATTCCCAACTGCCCAATTCCAAAGCTGGAGCCAGCAGGGCCAGCTCAGCATTCCCAACTGCCCAATTCCAAACCCAGAGTCAGCAAGGCCAGCTCGGCATTCCCAACTGCCCAATTCCAAACCCAGAGCCAGCAGGGCCAGCTCAGCATTCCCAACTGCCCAATTCCAAAGCCGGAGCCAGCAGGGCCAGCTCAGCATTCCCAACTGCCCAATTCCAAACCCGGAGCCAGCAGGGCCAGCTCGGCATTCCCAAGGCATTCCCAAGGCATAGCAGCAGCTCACCCAGCCTGAGACATTGGGTGGCCCTTGGAGCTGAGTCCAACCTCACTGTGAGACACTTTGCACACCCATCCCTGTGCCCGCTGCCTTTCCCCAGGATGTTGCTGTGAGGAAAACACTCCCAGCCTCGTGTCCTTCCACCCCAAGGCACCCACAGGGAACAGTCACGTTCCTCTCAGGACCCGATTCCTCCCCTTGGGTTGGAGCAAATGCTGATTTCCCATTTGGGGCTGGCATGTCTCTGTTTGGGAAACTGATGGCACAGCCATGAGACAAAAAACAAAGCTGGGCAGAAAACAAAACTTCTCTTTTTTTGTAGATGCCCAAAAAGCAAAATGAAGGTTCCCCAGCTCGGAGGGCACAGGGGGACCCTGCTGGCTCCAGACCTGCCACACAGGATGCACCCACAAAGCACAAGGTTGTGTGTTTGTTTAGAGGATGATGAAGAGGAGGTTGAAGCACAAGCAGGGTGGGAAGGCAGCCCCGAGGGTACCAATGAGCCTGTCAAAGTGAGTCCACATCTCTGTTTTGCTGCCCTGACATTCACCTCACTCAGATTCATCTTCCCAAGAGCTGCTACAGGAGGTTTTCTGCCTTCTCACCAGGATGGCAGAGCACCAGGCAAGCAGGAATTAGGAATCCAGGGCATTTATCCAGCAGCCAAGCTGAAGCCCTCCACAAGCATTTAATCCCATAAATAACCAGGACAATGCTCCCAGCCCCAGAGCTCACTCAGGGAGGCTGATGCAGAGGAATCACTGACAGCCCAGCCCACACCACCAGGGTCAGCCCGAAAACAAAACCCAGAGTCCTGCTTCCCCCTCCGTGCTCCAGCTGTTGGACAACACTGCCCCCAGTAGCTCGGCTGCCTTCCCAAACCAAGGTATGCACTTCAATTCCCTGCTTGTGGAGCTGAGGAGCACAGAGGGAGGCAATCCCTGGCCTTGTCCACAGCCTCCAGGGCTGCTGCAGAATCCAGAGGCTTCCAGCAGCTGCAGAGCAAGCCAAGGAATGGAACACCAACCCAGTGCCACTTCCCTGCTCCTTGGGGACAGAGGAATTGTGGTCAGTCTGCACAGGGGGGACAAGGTGCCCCAGAGCACCCACCTGCAAGAGGAGAGGATCCCTAGCTGCAAGAAGATCCAGGACTCTCCAATGCCTTAGGAAATGTCTCTGCCAAGCTGCAAGAGAGTGGATCCACCTCAGGGGAAGCTGTGGGGGCTGAGGGAGCAGGGGGTGCTGGAGATGAATTTCCAGACTCTCCCAGTTCTCTCTGAAGTTATGGGATAAAGCGACAGACTTGGATGTGTCATCCTAATGCACAGGAAGGCAGAGCAGAGCAGCAGTGAGCTCTGGTGGCTGGGTTCAGAGATCTGATGGGCAGCTGTAATTAACCCTTTAATTGCTGCAGAGACTAAATTACACCAGAGGGTAACGCTCCAACCTGCCTGGCTGCACATGGGCCACTACACACAATGCAAAGCAAATCCAAGTTAACACAAATGAAATTTGTGGCTCTATCAGATGCAATCTCTGCATGTAATCAGAAATTAAATTATGCAAGGCCAGTGCCATTGCTGCCTTCACAGTTCACTCTCCTGCCAGCACTGGAAAGACAGAGTTTTCCAAGGAATGGCTAATTGCTGGATGCAGCCAGTGACAAGAGGGAAAGCAGTGAGGGCTTTGGGGCTCACAGTTCATGGTCAGGCTGTTGGAGTTATTATTTTGTGTTGTATGAAACAGATTCAGGCACCAGCGATGCTCCTGGCACTCCCTGCAGACATGGAGTGTGTCTTCCCTCTCAATTAAAACCTGGGAATTGTGTTGTGTCAGTCCAGGAGCACCTCAAGAGCCACCCAGCTGGTTTCAGCTTTGTCTCCATGGTGCTGCCTGGTCTGGGCTCTGCCCTGTGTCAGCTTTCCTGCACCCAGGGCAGCAGTTTCCCTCTTTCATTTTCCTTAATAGAGCCCTTCTTTACTGCTGGAGGAACACAATCCACCACAGATATCAGCTACAGGGAATTTTCTTAACACAACTCAAAGACTAACACAGTCTAACCCTTGGCCTCTTCTAGCTTTTGTTTTCCCACTTCAGTTTTGTCTACACTAAATTTTGTAAGACTCCTGATCCAAACTTTGCACCGATCCGTGCAATCAGAGGTTGCAGAGCTCAGTCTATAAAGCCCCTGACTTCATGTTTTCCCTCTGTAGGAGTAAAATAACGCTCCCACACTCCAATAGAAACCTTTGCTCTGCACAGATTTAATTCATTACTTATGAATCTCTGGCCAACGCCACTCTGCTCGTGGCTGGGCCTCTCTACTTGCTGTCGCCTCCCGAGTCTGGGAGGACAGGGAATCTTCCTTTTACTGTGCAGTGAAGGAGCTGAGGTGGGATCCTGACCAATGGCTCCACCAGCTCACTGCTCATGTTAACAGTCCGTTCCCAGAGAATCACCCAGGTAGCCATAACGAGCCACCCTCTCCAACTGCTTCACACAGGTTTGCTCAGGATATTTTCCAACGGAAACTCCTCTCCCAGGGAATCCCTCTGCATTGTATTTCAGAGGAGCACTGGGGTTTGGTTTAGGGAATAGGAGAAGATCTCTTTAATTGTGCTATGCTCAGGTGCAAGGACAGTTTTGTGACACAAATCACCGAGGGGTCTCTGTACATCCTGCTGGAATCACCAGACTGGAACAGCAGCAGCTCTGCCAACACCTCAAAGGCAAGTGGCCACATTTCAAACTTCTGCTTCTTTGCAGGATTGCCTGGATCACCTGCAGGTCCCAGGGAAGAGCTGCCCCTTTGCTGTGCCTGCACTCTGCCCAAGCTGTGAGATCCCAGAGCTGGGACAGCAACACACAATAAGAAAGGTGCCAGTTGACTGCTCTTTCCATCTCCAAACTCCTCCTTTTCAAAACTCACTCTTTCCAGAAAGCTTTCCAACCCTTTTTTTTCATCTGGGGAGGGGTGAAACACAACTCTGCCAAGGGCCAGCTCTGCACTGCTGGTATGACAGCGCTGCACAGGCTCTGGGAGAGCACAGACCCTTCTCCAGGTGTCCTGTGCCCCTGGGATCTGTCTGGGGGTGACAAGGCAAGTCACCAAGCCCAAGCCCCTGTCCCACTCCTCCTTCTGTGAAGAAACAGAGCTTAAGCAGACACCATAAAGCCCAAAAGCCCCACAGGGCCCCTCCAGGCACAGTCCATGGCCCCTGTGCCACCACTGGTGCCCTGCTGTTGGAAATGGGGCATTTGGGAGCACTGGCAGTGGAGACAGGAACTGAACATCTGGTTTCCCCAAGCCACACGTGGAAAGGCTGAGCTGTATTCAGCCCCTAACACACAACCAGCCAGCTGTGAGGCAAGAGGATGAACGGAGAAGTACAAAAATAGACACTTCTGTAGTGCTTCTTCAAGCAACATTTTTGCACTACAAAAATACACAAAAAAGAAAGGTCATGGGGTTGTTTCCAGCTCTCAGAGGGACCCCTGTGCTCCCATCCCAGTGTTAGGATGCAGCCCTGGCCTCCCAGCTCTGTGTCCCAGCACACCCAGCTCACCACTCACAGTGTCCCCTGGCCAGGACTCGGCTGCTCCCACCAACCTGCCCCAAACCAAAACCCGCAGCTCCAGGCCAGCCTCACTCCACCCCCTTCCCGAGGCGTGGTTTGAGAGGGAAACGAACTGCTTTGGCCAACACAATCCGGCTGGGCTCTGCTTTCCCAGGCTTAGCTGTTCCTCGGGATCCTCCCTCCGGAGGACTCAACCCACACCCTGGGTCCTCTTTTTGGAGCGCCACTCCCGCCGCTTGCTGAGCCCATTTAACCCATTCCCAGCAGGACCCGAGCCCCCCGAGGGCAGGGAAAGGTGTTTATGGAACCCCATGCAAGCCCCCGGGCCAGGGAGAGGAAGGAGAGGCGTCACTGCCCGTCCCAGCCAAAGGTGCAGGGAAAGCTGCAGGATCCTTTGCTGCTGGGTGTGCTGCCAGAGGAGCCCCGAGCAGCCCAGACCCTGCAGGAGCCAGGGCTGAGGGGCTGCCAGGGGATGTTGCAACGGAGCTGTGAAGAGGCCATTGCTGGGGATCTGCAAGCACCACAGAACCATGGAATGACAGAACGGTTTGGGTTGGAAGGGACATTATTAAAGCCCATCCAGTGCCACCCCCTGCCATGGGCAGGGACACCTCCCACCAGCCCAGGGTGCTTCAAGCCCTGTCCAACCCGGCCTGGGACACTTCCAAGGATGGGGCAGCCACAGCTTCTCTGGGCAACCTGTGCAACCCACCCTCACAGCCAAGAATTCCTTCCCACTATCCCATCTATCCCTGCCCTCTGGCAGTGGGAAGCCATTCCCTGTATCCTGTCTCTCAGGGACCTTGTCCAAAGTCCCTCTCCAGCTCTCCTGCTGTCACTTTAGGGACCAGAAGGTACCCCAAGGACTGTCCAAGGGGGTGGGCACAGGCTCTAGAAAGGCTGCAAACTCCACCCTGGAAATCTCCCTTTCAAAGCAGTGCTCAGCCCTGTGAGCTCATCACAGACACTCAGAATTGCACTGCACAGAGCCCAGCGTTCTCA
>JAWWLZ010000034.1:15163174-15180577 GCA_035041345.1 Poliocrania exsul
CCTTTCAAAGCAGTGCTCAGCCCTGTGAGCTCATCACAGACACTCAGAATTGCACTGCACAGAGCCCAGCGTTCTCAGTACAAGGAGCTGCCCAGCTGTCACCAGCAGAGGAAAGGCTGAGGGGGGTGGCCAGGGACAATTTCAGATGAACAGGAACAGGCTGGCTGAGCCCTGGCTCGGATCCAGAATCCGTGTCACCCTGGATTGCCCGCAGGCTGCTCAGCAGCAGCAGCTGTGGCTGCTGTCAGAGGGCACAGCCCTCTCCTGCCAGGGCTCCATCACCTCCCAGCCCTGCAGTGCCAGAGGGCAGCACAGCCCCCGGCTGGGGGGGAGGCAGGACCGCAGTGAACACCCAAAAATGCCGCAGGTGGGAGATTCGTTACCACAGAGTGAACATCGAGTACTGTCACCAACACAGCACATCACACTGTCATCATGGGCTGCTAATTAAAATCAAAATGACAGTAGGTTAAACACAATCACACAAGACCATATGCCACGTCTGAAACTTCATCTCTGAGCTCAGCTTATTGAGGTTTTTCCAAGGCCTAGTGTAGGAAGCCAAAGAGATGTACCTGCTCCCAACCTGAGGGGGACAGTGCTGCTGGCAGAGCATAAAAACAGCTGACTGAGCAATATCACACTTTGTTTTAATTATCTACAGTTTGCTTAACTGCACATCAACAAAAATGATATGATCTTCTGAAGGAAACAGAAGAGCTGGAAAGCTGAGAAAGTTCAGGCTGAAAAAGAGAAGGTTTTATGGAGAATTCACAGCACTGTCCAGTATCTGAAGGGCCCTACAAGGAAGCCAGGGAGGGACTCTTCATCAGGAATTGTAGTGATAGGACATGTGGAATGGGTTCAAACTGAGAGGGGAAATTTAGGTTAAATATACAGAAAAAATCCTTCCCTGTGAGGGTGGGCAGGCCCTGGCACAGGGTTCCCAGAGGAGCTGTGGCTGCCCCAGCCCTGGAAGTGTCCCAAGGCCAGATTGGGCAGGGCTTGGAGCAACCTGGGCTGGTGGAAAATGTCCCTGCCCATGGCACTGGATGGGCTTTCAGATCCCTCCCAACCCAAACCGCTCCAGGATTCTATGACAGAATCTCATTACTGGTCAGGGTTCCCATAATACACCACAAATGCTGCAGCTTGCACATTGCCAATGCTCTTGCTAATGACAGCTATCCCTTAAACACTGGGAATGGCTGCACACACAAGGATTGCTTTTGGTGCCCTTTGCAAAGCAAAAAACTGTATTTCAATTGACATTCTTGGTTTTGGCAAAAAGAGATGTCAACTTGGTTTGGAGTGGAAGCAAAGAACAGGCCTTTGATGTGAAAAACAAGCTAATTCTTTTCTGCACAGGAAGGCTGAGAAATAAAGGCTGCAGAGGTGTGATGTGCCACCCTCATCCTCCTTTGGGACAAGCAGTGCCCCCTGGCAGAGCCTGTCTGTGCAGGTGGCAGTAGGAGAAGGGGAGCGTGGCCGGCAGCCCCACAGCCCTGCATCTCTGCAGCCTTTGAGCCAAATCCCAGCAAGGCCTGGGGAGAAGGGTGGGCTGGGGGTGTCACAGAAGGGTGGGCTGGTTTGGAGGGGGAGAAGGGCAGGCTGAGGAGGGGGATCAGCCTTTACCCTGAACAGCACCAGGGCCATAAGCACAGCCCAGGAGCGGAGCTGCCAAATTTCCACTGTGGCAGAGACAGAAATTCTCTCTTTGAGCCTGACAGCAACTGCCTCAATTGTGCTGTTGGTGTGGAGGAACTCATTTCCAAGTGCTGAGTCCCCCACAGTCCCCCACCTTCTCCTGTGCACCCTCCTCACAGAGAGCCCCAGACCCTCTGTCTGTGCAGCTCCCAGCCTGCTCCACCCTGGCACTGGAATGCACAGCTCTGCTCCCAGGCTGTCCTCCTTCCCTCTGCTTACTTTCTTATTCGCTTACTACAACTCAGATAAACGTTTGGGGACATATGGAGTAAATAAAACACAAAATCAAGCTGAACTACAACAATAAAAGGACAACAAAGCTTGAAGAACTGGAGAAAGGATGACGCAGAGACGCATTATGGAAACCACAGTGTGGAAAACGTGGCATGACAAGAGATAAAACAAGGAATCCCATTAAATGGCAAACAGGGAGAGAAGCATTAACAAACCATATGTGTTCTACCTTCTGAGTGAGCAGTTTTCTTTTAAATCCACTTTTTGTGAGGGCAGGATGAAAGCAGCTGGGTGAAATGCAAGAGAGACCTGCCGGGGGCTCAGCAGCAGGAGAAGAGCAGGATCAGGATCAAGCCCACATTTTCACTCCAAGGAAAAAGCCACACGTAGAAAAGCACCACCAGTAAACTGAAAAATTGCAGGAAGTACAGGGAAAACCCAGTGCAAAGAGCACCCCAGGGAAAACCACATCAGATGTCAGAGGAGCCCAAAAGGTGAGGCAGCTGCTCGTCCTTCTGCCCCCTCGGGCTCGGAGATGCCAATTAGAGGGCTTTAACCTGTGTTACTTTGTCAGCCCAGCGTTTGTAGCTTTGGCTACACCCCATTGCAATCACCACAGTAGAGATACATTGATGCAGCTCAGGATTATCGGATGGCCACTTTTGCACAGAGCAGGAACCCCTTCAAATCCGCCCCTCTGGTGGATGTCTGTTCTTACCGGGCAGGACACTTTTCTTAAAACACTTTTTAAAAAGGTAAATTTCTCAGGCATGGGAACAGCACTCAGACCTCTCTGAGGCTTTAGGAAGGAGCGTGATGAACACCACAGCCCTCCCTGACACCGGAGCCCGTTCTGCTGTCGAACACCACAGAATTGCCTCCTTGTTCACGCTCCCACTGTGGCTAAAGTCGCTTATGGGACCGGTCCCTTCCACAGGCTGAATGAATCTCATTGGCAAAATATTTATCTAGCACCTCATTTGGGCCTTTTTTCCCCTCCAAAATGTCTCACAAAAGAGAAACGCAGCCTTGTTCCTGCTGGGCTCCAGCTTCCTCCAGAATGACATTCCAGGCCGTCTCCGTTTTTTTCTAGGAACAGCACTAGAGCTGTTTTGCCTTTGTGGCCTGAACACCCTCTGTACTGTACAGGCTCTCACTGCCTGCGGGTCTACCTGCATTAGATTTTAATTTAAATTGGATTTATTTCTCCCTGATAGCTTTCGAAGGCACCTCAAGCCTTCAAAGGGCTTTCCCTGCACCACGTAAGAATCCCAGAATCTGCGGATCGTTGCTGAATCCTGAAATTTAAAATATCACAGACTGCAGGTTCCTGACTCATAAGGTCTGTTTACTTTAAAGTTTGCTTAGGTGAAGTCACTGGCTGGGCAGTGCAACCCCAGGGCTCGCTGCCAAAGCCACAAAAAACCCCACTGGGGTTTGGATGAAAGTTCTGAGCCCCAAATGTGGAGCCTGGTGAGAGCAGAGCTCCCCTGATCCAGCTGCTCCTTCTCACCCATCCACAAAGAGCACTCCATGTTAATGAAGGAAAAATAAGGAAGTTTCGACTCTCATCTTTGTACATCAGGATTCTCATTTCCACTTCAAACCTGCCACGACACCAAAGACATGGCAGAAAGAATCAGTATTTGAAAGGGAAAGTCGGAAAACCTTGGTGAGGTTTCTCTCCAGTTGAGGAATGAAATAAGCGAGGGAAGCTCATGGAACTGCTCAGGCTCAAAGAAATGTGACCAAAATCTGGGAACACTGAGAGCAAAGCACTCGGAAAGAGCTGGATTAGAACGTTCCTGGGCCGGAGGAGCTCAGAAGTGCAAACGCTGCCACTTAAAGAGGTCGCTCCTCCAGCTCAGCTTTTCGTGTTGCGCACTGAGGATTATTTGGAAAAACAGACTTTGCTCCTGGTTCCAGCCAGACTGTGTGTTACACTTCAGGAACTCGACTCGGGCAGTGGGAAGGGGCCAATATTCCCAGTCTCTGCCTGGAGCTGCTCCCAGCGAGGTTTGTGGTGCCTGGGAGCGGCAGAGCCGATCCCCTCAGGGATCCTTTGGATGGGGCATTTCCCTGGGCTCCCGGTGACGGGGCTGCCACCCTTGGCATTTGCTTCCTCAAAGCTGCCACCTCGAAAACATCAGACACAGGAGGAATTTGTTTCCTAGGCCTTACTTCAACAGCCAGAGGTACAGGATGGCATTGCTGAGTGCAGCTGTGGGCACACATGCCACAGAGCCCGGCAGCTTTGGCACTGGGACTTCTCTGAACTCAGCCTTCTTAAGGCTGGTTTCAGTTCAGAATAACTAAAAAAAAAAAACACAACAACACAACAAAACCAAACAAACACACACACACAAACCCCCAGTTTTGTTGAGATATTAAAGAAAAAAATTTCCTCTAACGAGAATAGACAGCAATCATTTAACACATTATTTATCTCTCAGTGTGCAATAAAGGGAATATGAAATTAGCAGCCAAACCCACCTGTGTAACCTCACTGTGCCATGGGCCAGAGCCCCTCTCATCCCTACAGAAATGAATCTGTAAATCCTTCATGGTTATAACAAAGGTGTAGGAACACCTGCCTTCTTTGCCAACATCAGGAGGTCAAACAGGGCAGTACTAAATTGACTTTAAAACCCTGCTTCAGCTCATCTTGGAGCAGCCATGAGAACAGGACCAGCACACGTGTTCAGCTGACTGTACACACAACATGATGTGCTGCCTGACAATGATTCCATGGCCCTAACTGCAAAGGTGCCCATCCCACAGCCCTTCCCCACTGCCCCCAACAGAGCCAGACACAAACGCTCCTGCCCTGGAATCAGAGGAGGGGCAGTAACAGCATCTGTTGCTTCAGCCAATTTCCCCTTCCCATGTTTTTGTTGACCTGCAAGAGGTTTATGTCCGACTTCCACTTGCCACTACACAACAGCATCAAATCCAAAACATTTTGAGAGCTTTAACAACTCAACGTCTCTGAGCAACAATAACAAAAAGCCAAATGAAGGTCAGATCATCACAGCCTGGAGGAGGCTGCTCTACAGTGACCAGCTGGCAGGTTCCACCCCTGTCACAGCCTCAGGAGCTGCAGTTCCCCATCTCTAACCAACAACAGATAACACAAACCCAGAAACTCCGTAATGAAAACCAGTCTTTCCCAGTTAGGGACTTTCTGCAACAAACAATGGCTGGTTTGTTTGGAAAAGTCTAAATATATCTTGTAAGAAAAGAGCTGGAAAATACCTTTTCTGCTGGATTCAGAGATGTGCCTTTTCCTGAGGTTTGTCCAGACACATCCTGCAAACCCTGCAATTCACATTGATGCTGCACAACTTCTGCAGTATCTCTGTACTGACACTCAGGAGTGGAAACTTAGCTAAGAACATCCAAACAGAAAAGCAGACCCTTAACAGAGCAGAAATTAGTTCATGTCAGATTTATCTCTGCTCCTGGCCCCATATCATCTCTTATGTGAATCACTCGATGTTTTTGTCTCATCAAGAACTGAAAAGTTGCTCCCTACAGAAGACAATTTTGGGGTTCAAACCCAAACTTTTCCCTTAGGTCTGTTTTTTGTGTCATACAGTGATTTACTTCAGTGACTGTGCACAGGGACCATTGCAGTGCCCCTCTACAAAACATGCCTGATTGATCTCTGCAAAGCAACAAAACCAGCACCTGGAGGCAAACACACCTGTCATCCCACCCCAGCACTCCCATGGACAAATGTTTATTTGAACTTGTTAGTTGGGTCTTCTGAATTTTCTGTTAACAGAACATCCAACTGCTCATTCCCCCACACCCTCCTCCTGCCATTCCCCCAGAACCTCAGAAACCAAACTGCACAGAACCTCCTGCATCCATCCCCCCAGAAACCAAACTGCACAGAACCTCCTGCATCCATCCCCTCAGAAATCAAACTGTGCACAGAACCTCCTGCATCCATCCCCCCAGAAATCAAACTGTGCATAGACCCTCCTGCATCCCCCAGAATTCAAACTCTGTGCACAGAACCTACCCCTCCATTCCCCCAGACATCAAACTCCGACACAGAACTTCCTGCATTCCCCCAAAACCTCGGAAATCAAACTCTGCGCACAAACCCTCCTTCATTCCCCCAGAAATCAAACTCGGCGCACAAAACCTTCCCCTCCATCCCCCCAGAACTCAAACTCCGGACACAGAACTTCCTGCATTCCCCCAAAACCTTGGAATTCAAACTCTGCGCACAGACCCTCCTGCATCCCCCCAGAACTCAAACTCCGGGCGCAGACCCTCCCGCTGCTCCATCCCCGGTGCCGCTCGGGCCGTCCCCGCTGTCCCCCCGGTGCCCCCCGGGCTGTCCCCCCCCTCGGGCTGTCCCCGCCGCGGTCGCGCCCCGCGGTACTCACAGCGCGGTGGTGCCGGCGGGCACTGCGGGCTCCGGGCGCTCCACGCCGCGGGCAGAGCAGTTGACGGCGCAGGCGGGCGCGGCGCAGGCACAGCCGGGCGGGCAGGGCCGGCAGGCCGAGGCCGGGGCCGTGCCGGCCGCGATGCCGCCGCACAGCAGCGAGCAGAGCAGGCACCAGCCGGGCAGCGGCAGCCGCGCCGCGGGGACGCCATGTTTGCGCGGGGCTGCTCCAGTGTCTCCATTTCCCAAAGGCATCTCTCCCTACGGGCATGGCATGGCCCCGGCGCGCCGCTGCCCCGGGGCTCGGCCGGGCTCCGCCGGCTCAGCGCCCGCCCGCCATGGCCCGGCCCGGCCCGGCCCGTGGGGCTCCGCTCGCCGCGCTGACAGCCCCGGCCCGGCCCGGCGCCGCTCGGCTCTGCCGCCCCGCCCGGCACGGCACGGCCCGGCCCGCGGCCGCCCCCGCTCCGCCTCCCGCCCGGCGGAAACGCGGCGCCGATCCAGCCCCGATCCGGCCCCGCTGCCCCCGCACCGCTCCGGCTCCGCTGCCCGGTCACAGTCCCGGGGCACTCGCGGTATCCCGGGGGACGGGGACATCCCGGGCGCAGGGGATCCTGGGGGACACGGGGTATCCCGGGAGAGAGGGACATCCCGGGCGCAGAGGATCCCGGGGGACAGGGACATCCTGGGGGACACGGGGTATCCCAGGGGACAGGGACGTCCCGGGCGCAGGGGGTCCTGGAAGCCGCGGAGTCCCGTGGGGAGGGGCTGTCCCGGGGGACACGGGGGTGTCCCGGGAACAAGAATCCCGTGAACAAGGGATGTCGCAAGGGGCACGGACATCCCGAGGGACAGAGATGTCCCGGGAAAACGGGGATCCCTGGAGCAGGAGTAACCGGGAGACTGCGGGATCCCCGGAGAGGCAGAGGCGTCCCTGGAGCAGGGGAGACCGTGGGGAAGGGGCGTCCCGGGGGCAGGAGCATCCAGGGAACAGAAGCACCCGGAGGGCAGGAACACCCTGGGGACTGGAGCATCCGGGGGAACAAGGATTATCCCGATGAGGGGCATCTCGGAAACAGAGCAGGGCAGACAATGCAGGACGGAATTGTGCTGGAGAGGCCATGGAGATGTCTCACAATGCTGGGGGGTTTCCTCACCTGGGCACACAGGGCAGCGGGCAGGCAGGAGCACCAGCACCCACCTGAACCCTTCCTGTTGGCATCCAGTTCCCGTGGCTGGAGCTCACTCTCAAGGGCTGTGGGATCCAGGAGAGCTGCAGGTTGTGGGGTGTGTTACACGACTACAGCACAGCAGGTAACTCAGGTACCTTGGAGAGAGAGAAAGAACAAGGCAGGTACCTCTCAGTACATTTGGTTTTTACCATTGAACAGCAAATCCGTCGGGTTTCAGTGCCACTTGCACCCTGCACTGCCCCAGGGCACTGGCTGTGGCTCACACCTGGTGAGGTCAATCCCATCATTTCACGATGGCTCCTCGGGGATCTGAACTGCTTCTGGTTTAATGTGATTGAAGGATGTAACTGAAATAAAATCTCTGTACAACCAAAGGAAGCATCATTACAGAGGGCATCTCCCCAAAGTCAGCCCCAGCCCAGCTTGGAAGGAGTGGAACAGGTGTGACAGCTGATAATTTCACACCCTATTTTGTTGGTGTTTCACGTGTGCCTCATTACAGTGTGATGGGACATATGGCACAAGGCCCAGGCCCTCCACCAAGGGGAGGATATGAGGAAGCTGAAATAAAACATGGAAGAAGTGCTTTTGAACTTGCTCTGGGCCAGAGTGCTCACTGCAAACTAGAGCTGAAGGTTCCTGTCCAGCCCAGCGGGGATTTCTCACCATAAACACAACAAACGTGTGTGGTGGTCTGTGCAAGAGGGCCAGGCTTGGCCCATCTATCTGACCCCCAGAAAGCTGAAGGGAATTTTCAGGGAAGCAGTGGAGCAGTGCACAGTGGCTCCCATGCAGGGAATAGCCTGGGAATGGAGATTTGGGGGACGAACCCAGTGCCAGGGTGAGGGGTGGTTGGTAGGGGTCTGATGCAGCTTGCAGAGCCAAGCAGGGCTGCTTTCTGTCCAGCCTCCCCTCAGGGCTGCACCCTGTGCCTCTGCCAGCTCTTGCTGCTCCCACGTGTGCTGCCCAGCCAGGGGGCAGGTTTGCCTCTCTCAGTGGCTGAACTCAACTAAACCTCATCTCTCTGCCTAGAACTCCCTCACTGAGCTGTCCCACACGGACACACTCACACTGGGGCCAGGTCATTCTGATGGCTGTGGTGGTCCTGCACACCCAGCTCCTGTGAGCAGCAGAACACAGGCATTGTTCCTTCACCTAAGAGAAACCAGGCTCAAAAAGACCTCCAAGATCACCAAGTCCAACCTGTGAGTGATCCCCACCTTGTCAACTAGCCCAGAGCACTGAGTGCCATGTCCAGTTGTTTCTTGAACACCTCCAGGGATGAGGATTCCACCACCTCCCCGAGCAGTCCATTTTGATATTTAACAACCCTTTCCATGAAGAAATTCTTCCTAATGTCCAACTGAACCTCCCGTGGTGCTGCTTGAGACCATTTCCTCTCATCCTGTCACTGGTTGCCTGAAGTGGGTGACCCCCACCACGTTACTCCTCCAGAGCTGCTCATCACCTCCAGCCCTACCTGGTGGGCTTGATCCAGGATGGTCCTGATCCAACAAAGCCCCTCCATGGTTTTAAGTGTGTGATTGTCCTGCTGAAGCACAGGGGGATGATGTTAACTGGGCCCTCAGCTTCCCATATCCAAACTCTGAACAAACCTGAAATACAAAGGCTGACAGCATCTGATCCCACTCCTTGGCGTGGTGCTTAATGTATGTGAGAATTTACTTTCCAAAAACATTTTGTGCTTTTTGGGCTTGAAATCTGCCTGAAAGACACATCATCCTTCGCATGATGTATTGTGCCCAAAATAGCCCTGTGGTTACTATTTCCTCATGTGACTACGATGTATTTGTTTCCGCTCCCTCAAATGTGAATTGCTTTTTTGGGGTGGGTTTTTTTCCTTTCTTCTGTACTGATGCCCATATTTTTTCAGATAACAGCAAGGAGAAAATACTCTGTGTGTGGACTGTAATCAGCAGATTAGCTGGCTAATGGAATCCAGCCGATGGAATGAGGTGAAGGGCTGTCCCTGAAAAGCCAGGGCTGCCAAGCTGTAACGAGGGCAACGAGCGAGGAAATACGTGAGTGAGTGGGCAAGGAGACAGCAAACCTCAACACAGCAGTGAGAGAATCATTTGTTCACATTGAGTCACGATTTTTGATCTTGGAGGAAAGCCTTGTCTCTGAGTTATGATGGGTTTTAAAACAGTAATTGCAGAAAATGATGGAAGTGGAAAATGTACTCTGGGGCTGGGAGGCTGCTGCTCGCTGCGAGGCTGGGAATGGCTCGTTGTGGGGAAGGGATTCTGCTGGTCACTCCCACTGGCAAGGAACAGGAGAGTTTCTCAACACTGTTTACTTGAAGCAGAACTCAAACCCCAACGAAGAGGGTGTTAATTCTCCCCGTCCCACCAGCCCTGCAGGAGCACACATGGGCAGATCCTCCGTGGTCAGCAGAACGTGATGGAGCTGCGGCCGGCCGGGAATGTCACTGCTGCCTCTGGGCCCTCCAGCCAGATCCCAAACCACCACAGATGGTTTCAGCAGCACCCAGACAGCCCTGGAACCCTGCTGTGAGCCCCAAACCATGTGGCACCCCCTCTTCAGCACATTAAACACTGTTTGGCTCACACCTGCAGTGCCCAGTGCAGGTCTGTGAGTGGCTGCTGGGGACCCCTTGTTGCCCAGGTGTATTCATGGAGAAGCTCAGTGCAGGTGGAGAAGGGACTGGAGGCAGGATGGCTGAGCCAGGACAGAATTCTGCTGCCTCCAGGAGCATGCATCTGCTGTACCTTGTGTGTGGCTTGAAAAAGGCAGGAAAAAAATGCCCCTCTTGACCTCTCTGCTCCCTGCCATGAGTTGTGGTCCCTTGGAGAGCAGCCCTATGCATGGATGGTTGTGGCTGTTATTTCTCTGCTTAGAAGAACTCTCACCTGATGGAAGGTGCACAGTTTATCCTGAGCAGGTGTGAGCTCTCCTGTTAGGTGTGGGGTACAGGTATCCTGGAGGAGGTGATAATCTCTGTTTCTCCTGGGACAAAGTGGCTGTTTCCATCCATGCAGGGGGTTACTCTGGGGTTTCATTTTATGTCCCCCTTGCTTGCATGATCATAGAATCATGGAATTGTTCAGGGTGGAAGAGACCTCCAAGACCACCGAGTCCAGCTGTTGTGCCAGCACTGCCAAGGCCACCACTAACCCATGTCCCCAAGTGCCACATCCACAGGGCCTTTAGATCCCTCCAGGGAAGGGGACCCCCCACTGTCCTGGCGTTGATGCTGTGGTACCTGAGGAGTGACCCCCACAAGGACCGTCTCCATCACCCAGTTCTGGCTCCTGCTCCCTGCCCATATTCCCGTTCTCCTGCTCTAATCCACCACCCAGACAGCTGCAGGCGTATCCAGGCGCACGCATGTCCCTCCCGAGCCGTGCGGGACCCGACCCACAGTGCCGGTTCGCGGACTCCAGGCGCCCTCTAGCACAGCCACCGGGATAGAAACGGGGAAAAGGCTGCAACGTGCCCTAAAATCATGGAATCATAGAACCCAGTAGGCTGGAAAAGCTCTCTGAGACCATTGAGTCCAGACATTCCTCCAGCACTGCCAAAGCCACCACTAACCGAGTCCCCAAGTGCCCCATTCACAGGGCTTTTAAAGGATAAAGGGGAACGGCTTCCCACAGGTACAGGGCAAGGTTAGTTTAGAAATTAGGAGAAGTTAGAGTGCCTGGAAGTGCCTGGCCAGAGCTGGGTTGATTATGCTGGTCACACATTGTCATCTTAAAAAAACCCTAATAATGTAATAATTAATAATATAATAATATACTTACTGAAGTTTTTGCTAAGACGAAACATTCATCCCTCCTTGGAAAACATTAACAGCATTGAAACTCGAAGCTGCACCACCACCATCATCATCATCCAGAGTGTTAATTACCTGGAGCAAAGCTAATGGCCCAGGTTGGGAAGGCCGTGTCAGGTGTGTCAGAGCATGAGCAGAAGGACAGCAGCTGTTGCTCCTTAGGCTGATGGATCCCACCTGGGTCTCATCAGCCACCTGACACCAATTAGCTCTGATGAACTTGGAGCACTGTGGGCCCCGGTCTGCACCTCCCTGGCAAGCAGGAGCCCAGCTCCTCACCCACCAGCCCTGGGACACCACAGATAGTCCTGCTGCTCCCCAGCCCTGTGTCCTGCTCAGGGGGCAGCTTTGCTTTTCCTCCCATGGGATCTGCCCACGGAGCAGCCCCTGCCCTGGTGCTGCCCCAGGGGCTGGTCCTGGCGACCCCAGCACAGGCAGGGACACTCTGGCAGGAGCTTCTTCCCAGTGTGCCCTTAGCAGGGACTTATTCCTCAGAGCAGCAGCTTTATGAGCCTTTGCACATTTCCATGCTCACTCATTACCACTGTTTATTGTTTTACAAGGCCCCAGAGCTCTGCTCACTTCGCAGGGCTGGCCCGTGGGAGCTCTCGAGCTCTGCAGTGCTGAACTAATTTCCAAAGAGGAGGGTTATTGGGGGGTTATTTGCTCCAGTTCCTTGGGCTCTGCTGTGGTGGCTCTGAAGGCAGTGCCAGGCTCAGAACCACTGGCTGGGGTGGTGCTCCAGCTGTGGCCTGATGGTATGAAACTCTCTGTGAGGGAAATGGCCAGGTGTGCACAGCTCACAGAGGCACCTGTGACATTTATACCCTTGCTTTTGAAACCACAGCCATGCTCTAACCCTTCCCTGTCTCAGGATGTGTGTCTATACAGCTACAAATACCTCAGATATTTTCAAGCTGAGACATTATATTCCTAAAATATGTTGTGCTGCTGAAGCATGTTTGAAAAGCATCTAAAATATACCAGCCTGAAAATACCTCCTATGTGAGAGGCTGGGCATGTGCTCTGCCCTTCCTTTGTCTCCATGGGATGTGTTTCAAAGACCCTTTGAACACGCAGCTCCTTATCCCATCCAAAAGCCCCTGTGGGTGACCACTGAGCCAGGAACTTCCCTGTGCTTGGCCATCCACTCCTGAAGCCTTGGCTGCTGCTGGTCTTGGCACAAGAAAAATTAATTTCCTGGCCCCAACCCAGTGCAGCCTCATTAGGACCTGGCACAATCCCCCTTTTGTGCATGGGATGGGGTGGTGGGGACAGAAGACAGCACCGTGGTTCCCTGGGGATGCCTGTGGGAACATGCCAGTGCTGGAGGACATGCCAAGGTGCCATGTTCCACTGGGTCGTAGGACTGACCTGCAGGGAGAAAAACCCCTCAGGTGCAAGGGGGTTCCTGTGTTTGCTGGAGTTTGTTGTATTTTAGAGTGTCAGCAGCTTCACTGTGTCCTGCTCAGCCCCAGGTACTGCTGCCACTTCCCAGTGCTGTGCCATGCCATGGGTAACCCAGGGTGCCAGTCCTGGAGCAGGGCAGAGGGTGAGGCTGTGCCCCATGTCTCATTTACCAGCTTGATCCCAGAACAGCCAGTGTTACAGCAAAGGGCTCTTGCTCTGCTCTAGAGGAGGGGGCCGACCCTCCTCGGCTTGGCAGTGGGGACAGACCCCCCATCCCATCCTCCTCTGCCCGTGGCAGTGATGTCTTGGCCCTGGTTGTGTTGCCAGTGTGGGGCCTCCTCTTGTACACTGCCAGTGTTGAGAGTGCTGGGGTAGGTGGTTGCTTCACTTGGCTTTGCCATGGGAAGGATAAAGGGCTAATGGGGACACTGGTGAGGGAAGGAGTGCCCTGGCTCTGCCCCTGGGCTGCACATGCTGAGACCTCAGTACCTGCCCAACTCCGTGGTGCCCAAACCCTCTTGTGGAGCTGGATGCTGCTTTTATGGAACTGAACACCAACAAGCAGAGACTTAGGCTGAGCTCTCTAGAACTCCCAAGTGCTTTGCAGGGAAAACATTGTCAGTGAGAGGCTGGGGGAGCCACAGGTGGGAGCTGCCACTAAGGATGGACCAGGAAATTGGAGGAGCCTGAGATGGAACCAGAGGGACTGTGTGGAGGAGAGATGGAAAATTAAATATTCAGACAAAGGAAGGAGGTTGCAATACAAGATTGGGTTTGGCAGTGTAAGAAAGGAAAGAGACAAAAGCAGTTTCCCAGCAAAATTCTGGAATTTAACTTTCACAGCTGCAGAAGGAAAACAATGACTGCCCCCACAAAACCAGTTGATGGGCTGTGCTGATGAGGAGATGTCTGAGGCATTTCAATTAAAAGCCAGCGACACTGACAAAGGCAATGAAATCGAAGCGTTCAGAGGTAAGTGAGCCGTGGGGAGGGAGGAACAATAACTGGAGAGGGAGGGAATGGTGCCTGCTCAGCTCTGCGTGGGCTGGGCCCTTCCCAAGGCGGCAGAATCCACATCTGCTGGGCCTGGCAGGGTGCTGGGGTCCAACCCTGGCCCGTGTCCCATGCTCTGTGCACCCCTCTCTGCCTCCCTGGCTCTGCTCCATGGGCTGTCCCCTCTGTCTGGCATCTCTGATAGGTGTCTGCTCATCTGCAAGATGAAATCAAGGTCTCTATTCTTGGGGTCAGCCCTGTGAGCTTGGTGTCACATTTGCTCCCAGCTGCCCCCCTGCACCTTCCATGCAGGTGATGCCCACTGCCCTCAGCCCTTCCTCTCCAGCCACTCTGGAGCCAGAGCTGTGTGTGCCCTTGGCAAAGGACCTGCAGCTGAACAGGGAGTGGGAAGAGCTGGCAGAGCTGATTAGGAGAGTCATAGCATTGTTTATGTTGGAAAAGCTCTCGAAGATCATTAAGTCCAATCATCCCACAGAACTGCCAAGACCACCACTAACCCATGTCCCCAAGTGCCACATCCACACAGCTTTTCAAACCTCTCCAGGGATGGGGACTCCACCACTACCCCAGGCAGTCTATGCCAGGGCTGGACACTCCTTTCAGTGAAGAAATCCTCACTAATATCAGACCTAAATGTCCCCTGGCACAACCTGAGGCTGTTTTCTCTCATTCTGCCTCTTGTTCCCTGGGAGCAGAGCCCGATCAGCCTCTGGCTCTGCACTCATGTCAGGGAGTTGAAGAAAGAAGGTCCCCCCTGAGCCTCATTTTCTCCAGGCTGAGTCCCCCCAGCTCCCTCAGCCACTCCTGATGCTCCAGACCCTTTCCAACCTCCATTCCCTTCTCTGGACATGCTCCAGTCCTCCAATGTCTTTGTTGCAGTGAGGGCCCCAAAAGTGACCTTAGGATTTGAGGCGAAGCCTCACCAGTGCCCAGCACAGGGGGCAGAGAAGCCCCCTGACCCTTGGCTGGTGGCACCGCAGTAGGTGACAGCAGAGGCACAACGAGCAGCACATGGAAAGAACCTGCACCGTTTTTCCTGCAGCCACCAGGCGAGGAAGATGAATGTCTTCCAAGCTGGCACAGCTGACATCGTGTCTGATGGGAATAGCTCGTCCTTACAGCCTGCCTGTTGGAGAAACAGCTCTGCTCCATCCAAGCTGGCACCAGGTGCTGGGACCAGGGGGACAGCAGGCTCTGCGGGCTGCCGGGAGAGGAATGGCCGCATCCTGAGCAGGACCAGGGGATGGAACAGCTGTGGGAGCGCGGGGGCAGCTGCAGCACGAACCGCCGATGGAACGACCCGGACCAGCAGGGGGAGGGAGAGATGGCCTCGCACCGAAATATCTCGCTTGGCTCCAAGCACGGCACGGAACTTCTGGCACGCAGAGCCCTGTGAAACTCCATGCCAAAGAAAACAGCCAGATTTAAACCCCTGAAGCAGAGTGTTTGTGCAGAGCAGCTCGGCAGAGCGTGGTGCTTGGCCCCAGGTGGGCTCGTCGTGTCTCCAGCCCCGTGTGCGGCTCTGTCCCCCAGCGGGGGTGGCTGAGCCAGGGGCAGGTGCTGTCCCCATGGCTGTTGGCACGGGTGGCACTGGTGGCACCAGCTGCCTCTCCATGCTTCCATTCACTGCCCCCCATACAGCAGCACAACGGCCCTCTTGGCTTGACCACCCTGATGTGGATGAGTTGATTTTCCGCTGTTAAACACAGGTTTACAGATCTGTAGCTGGCTCTGAGCACCAGCAGCCCCTGGCACGGCCAGCCCCGCTCCGAGCCCTGCCAGACGCCGCAGCGCTGCCTCCCTGAGGCACACACGCCGTATCTCCAGGCGTCTGTTGTTCCATTAAGCTATTTTTAGCAAATCTATCCCCCTTAGTTCAGCTGCCGTTATCTGATTAGTTCCTGTAACTACATGAGGAGCAACATCTCCAGGCGTGACTGCGATTCTGAGCAGGCTGTGTCTCTGCACACACGTTTCCTACAGGAGAGAAACTTGCTGGAGATGCTTCTCACCGTGGTGCTCTGAGCTCTGCCCGAGCTGATTCTGGGGGCCAAGGCAGAGGGAATCAGCCACTGGAGCACACGACCTTTGATACAGGCAGGATTTTCCAGGCCCGCTTGCCGGCTGCTGTCGGTGATAAGGGGCCATCTCCTCAGGCGTTGCCCTGATGCGGCCACGATAAACAGCTGGCTTTGTTTGCTCCCGAGCACAAGGCTGTTGATGGAGATTTCCATCATCATCATCAACTGGGGATGGGAGAGGGGAAGATCCTTGTGCAGCAGCAGCCAAGCCTGTGAGGGTGTGTCGCCAAGGCACACAGGGGTGCCAGGGCTGGGTACCCCCTTCCTCCAGGCAGGTACCTCAGCGAAAGCTGCCCCACAGCCACGGCACAGGGGCTGCTTAAAACCTGCAGCCCCACAGATGGTTCCAGCTCTGCACTTCATTCCGAGGCCTCAGACTCTATTGACTGCAGCTGTCCCAGAAAATCAGATTATAGTCCAAAACCTTGGCATTCTGTCTGCTCTGCCAGGCAGGTCTTCCATCTCCCAGCTCCACCGTCGGGATCGAGAGCACATGAAGGCAAGTGGGAAGATGAGTCTCCACCGTCACAGCTTTTCCTTTAGCCTCAGCTGTGTCGGAGGAGTGCAGCAGACACAGAGCTCCTCAGCATTCCCCGGAGCTGTGACAGGCGTGGCCATGCCCGAGGCTCAGGCTGGGAGAAGGGGGATCTGACCCAGGATCCACGCACAGGAGCTCCTGGCCCATCTCCCTTGTCCATGGCCAAATAAATGACAGCCCTGCTGCCCACGCCTGCTCCTGTGCCGGGGAGTTTCAGAGCCCTTGAACAGGGATTAACCACAGATTTCAATGCTACCAAAGGGAAAATCTCATCCATGGCTACGGTGAGAATGACCCTGGCTGCCACCTGAGCTGTGGCGCTGTCCCCGGGCTCCCTGGGATGCTGATCCTTGCCGTGTCAGCTGTCACCTCCCTGTGCCAGCACTGTCACCTCTTCCATCTTCACCGTTTGCCTGCCTGGTTTCTCACCACAGCGATTTCTTTCCAACTCCTGCTCTGCTGTGCCTGTTGAAGCCCCAGTTCCCGGCCAGGCCGAGCTACTGGAACGAGAAACCCGCCAGTGCCCCAGGTGACATTTGCAAGCAGAGAGAGGTGCCAAGTGGTGCTCGTTAGCACCGGTTGCTGAGGCAGACCGGGAGGAGCTCGGGCTTCCCACCTCGTGCCCCGGGGCTGCGGAGCGCGGGTACCGCATGGGATGTGTGACCCCCACTCGCGGTCCCTGCGCTCCCGCAGACCCCCCGCTCTCCATCCGCGCACCTTCCAGTGCCGGCTCTGCGGGGCGCGGGTTCCCCGTGGGATGTGTGACACACCCCCCACTCCCCCCCGCGGTCCCTCCGCTCCCTGCGCTCCCGCACCCCATTCACGCACCGCCCGGTGCTGGCGCTGCGGGGCGCGGGAGGGGCGTGGCCACCGCGCAGACCACGCCCCCTCCCGCCCTCTGTGCGCTGCGATTGGCGGGGCGCGGCGCGGGGCGGGGCCGGGGCGGTGGCGGCTCCCGCGCCCCCAGCGCAGCCCGCCCGGCCCGGCGCGGCCCCGGCCCCGGCCCG
>JAWWLZ010000034.1:15186070-15204344 GCA_035041345.1 Poliocrania exsul
GATCCCATCCCAGCTGGGCAAACCATGGGCATGGAGCTGCTCAGCTCCTGATGTTGTCTTTGGGACCATCTCCACTCTTCTTTTTGCCACCTGGTCCCTGCAGGCTCTGTGGGAGGGGGTGGAGCCGGGTCGGGAGCAGCCCCTGCACCCACCCAGCCACTCTCCACCTCCTCTCCCAGTCCAGTCACTGATCCCAGTGGGCTCGAGGATCCATCGCTCATTTTTGTGGATGTCAACCCATTAGATGCACCAAAGCTCTGGCTGATGGATTACATAGGCCTGAGCTCGTGTAAATGAATAGAAATCCATTTAAAATTAATCTGGCATTACAATTCCTAATGGCCCCCGAGGTTTGTTCCCTCCTACTGTTTTATGTGAGGGAGAACCTCCCACGTTGTGTTTGTTTATCATCATCTCTTAAACAAAGAAGGATGTTGATCTGAATGTATTTGGAAAACAAACCACTGATGCTGGGGAAACAAAGATGATTGTAGTATTTAAAAAGGCATCAAAATGGCACCTGTTGGCGTCGAGCTTTGGAGGTGTCAAGTTCTCAACATTCCTTCCTGTGAAAATTGGGGTGCTGGGAGAGCACCTTTAGTTCCTTGAGAACATTGCAGCCCTCAGCACTCAGGCAGGATAGTGCCAGGGTGTCCATGAGCCGAGGATTTGGCTGGGGATGCATTGCTGGGGTGACCCAACCCCCCCATGCTGTGGGGTCACTTGGAGGGACAGAAACAGCTGTTGGAGTTATGGTGTTGCTTCCCCCTGAGGAGAAAACCTTGGAGGGAGGCAAACCCCTCTCTGTCTCTGGTGTCTGGGTCACAGGTGCCACCTCCAGGGTTTCCAGCCATCACTGGATAATGAGGGGCTGAATTATTCCCTCCCATGAGCTGTGCCAAGCCATGGCACGAGGTCTTCTTCTTGCTGGGGGACCCTGGCAGGTCCCTCTGTCTGGGGGGTCTCTGCCCACAGATGCCCAGTGGTGAGGGCAGAGCAGCTCTCTGGGCAGGTCCTGCGTGCTTTCCTCTCTTCATACATTCAGATTCCAGGGGCAGGGGGCTCCTGGAGAGGAGCAGGTTTGGCGCCCAGGGGGGTGAATCCTGTCTTTCTCGGTGCCACGGAAGGAGCTGCCTCTCGCTGTAATTTTGGCAGCGCTGCAGAAACCTCGACAGAAATTCAAGCTGCGCAGCCAGTGGGACTTCTGTCCTGTCGTGACAGCTGAGCAACGGGAGGAAGGTCTGGCCAAAGGGCGCCGTGAGCCCACCCTGCCCCTGTCCCTGTCCCCGGTGCCATCCGAACCCCCGGGGCTGCTCAGCCCGGTGCTCACAGCCCCGAGCTCTGCGGGGTCGGGCAAGTGAAGAGTTTTGGACTAATTGGACCTGAAAAGAGAAGAACATAAAAGAAAAAAATAAGGATGAGCCTTTTCTCCCTGGGAAGAGGTGCTAATGAGCTTCTTTGCATTAGCGAGGTGATGGTTTCTGTGTTAATTAGGAGGATGAAACCACTGGGAAGCGCTTTGTGGTGGAGTTCAGAGCAGGGCGGCTTCTCTTCGCCTCCTCCGAGGTGTGCAGGGTGTCGCTCCTCCTTCGCTGCCCCAGGAGCGGAGCGAACCCGCATCCATCCTCCGCACCGAGCTCAAGCGCTGCCGGAGGAGGAGCAGGAGAGGCGGCCCCGATGCTTCGGCAGAGCAGGCAGCGGACACGGGGATCGCTTCCTTTGAAGGTTCAGCTTTGATGTGTCCCGGTTCGCACCGATGTGCCCGGGGGGTTCTGCTGCTGCTGCTGCCCCTGGCACAGCCCCTCGGGAGGCTCCGAGCTCGGGGCTGCAGCTGGGTTGGAAATAACACCTGCCACGGGTGGCCCTGAGCTCTGAGGACTCTTGATTACCCTCAGCCCTGTGCCACTCAGGGGGTGGAATCAACTGTGTATAATTTATTTTTTTCATGAGGGTTCATGCATCTCTGTGTATTTTTTGCTGTTTGTGTGTGTGCCTTCCCTTGGCCCTCGGTGGCCGTGGGCTGCCTGTGCCTCCTGCAGCCAGCTGACCTCTGCAGGAGGATGGGAAGCTTTGTCCCTGCCATCCAGACTAACAGTGACCATGGTTTGGGCTCACCAAGACTGGTCCTGGATCTCCATGTGCTCAGGAGAGGGACCTTTGGATGCCCTGAGCATCTGCCAGTCCCCAGTGGGCACCCAAATGCCTGTCCTTGGGGTGATGCTCCAGTTCCCAGCAGGTGCCCACACCTGTGCCCACATCCCTGCCCTCTAAGGGACGCTCCTGCACAGCCTTTGCCCAGTGCCTCCCTTTGAAGGGCTGGAGGCTCCTGGAAGCCCAGGGCTGGCTTCCATCTCCGAGGTTGGCATGGAGCATTAGCAGGGCTCATTTGTGATGGATCAATCTGGAAAAGGTGGGAGGGGAACTGCTTAGGCCAGAAGAAAGAAACAGAAATAAATTAATTTCAGCATGTTTTTTATACTAAATTAGCCCTGGATGTCAGAGGAAAGGGACTCGAGTTGGGCAAAGTGTTTACTCTCTCCTTTGCCATGTGGTGTGTGTAGGGTCAGGATGGGGATCTGCTGCAGGAGAGTGGGTTTGGTCCCCAGGACTGGAGCACCAGAGGGAAGGGGCCTTCCCCAGGAGAGGTATCTCAGTGCTGCTGCATTTTTTGGGCCAAATTCCCTTGTGCTGGTGGCAACATGGGGACAACCAGGGAGGGGAAGGAGTGGGCAGGGGGATGTCTGTGTGCCCACCTTGGCTATGCCCAGGGGTGGAACTGGGTGATCTTTAGGATCCCTTCCAATTCAATCCACTTTGTTTTCTGTGTATTTCCAGCAGCTCTTTGCCTAAATTCAGTTTTTCTGCAGCTCCCATTGCTGGAAGAATGTTAACAGCAGCCAGCAGCTGACTTCATATTTTTGCATTTCTCGCTGTACAGAGAGCTGGGCTCGGTTTGCCCAGAGGAGCTTCCCAGCCCTGGAAGTGTCCAGGGCCAGGCTGGACAGGGCTTGGGACAACCTGGTCTAGAGGGAGGTGCCCCTGCCCATGACAGGGGGGTGAAACTGGATGGTCTTTACGGTCACTTCCAAGCCAAACCATTCCAGGATTCCATGATTATTCCTGCGCTGCTTCCACCCCTCCTGCCTGGTTTCAGGGATTGGATGCAATGCTGTCACTGGTGCCACAGGGACCAGGTGTGCCTGAACCCAGCAGCAGGTGAGGCAGACCCCGTTGCCCTGGCACAGGGAGGGCAGTGCCTGGCAGCTGGAACATGCTGTGATTTCACTGATTCCTGTCCTGTGGGACTCTGGGGACGCCGCTCTCTCCGCAGCTGCTGCTGGTGCTCGTGCCCCGCTCGCAGGACGGGCTCTCAGGGGAGCAAAGATCCATTTTTCCTGGGAAGCTGAGCCCTGCTTTGCTGTCAGTGGCTGCTCCCTCCCTTGCAGAGGGACACTCACAGCTTTGCAGTCGGCGGTGCCTGTCATTTGCATGCAGGGGCTCAGTTGCCAAGAGATGCTGTGACGGTGCCCGTGGCGGCTGCGCCCGCTCCTCTCACAGCTGCTGGGGGTTTATTCATCTCTCTTTGCCTCCTGCACTGGCAAAATAATAACCCCCAGTTCTGCAGCACACCAGGGAGCTGCAAACCCCCATGTGCAGGCGGTAATCCCCGTGGACAGCAGACTCCATTCCTGCCTTGGGTGAGGCAGAGAAATAAGATGAATGTCTTCAAAGCAGGGAAGTGCCCGAGCTGCTCTTTGCACGAGCCCCAGAGCCTGGGTAAGAAAACGCTTCACCAGTTTAATGCTGTTTGCAGGATGGTGGGAAGGTGCCTTCCCCACTCTCCCACCCCTCGGTGTCAGAAATACCACCCAGAGTAGTTGGAGTGTGGAGTTTTGCATCCGTTTCAGCTGACACAAGAGTGGTGGGGATGTGGGGTTTGGGAGATGCTTCTGGAAGGGCATTGGTGTCTCCCAGGCTCCTGCAGCTGCACCACTGCCCAGTGGCTTCCTGGTGCACACTGATATCTGGTGTGCCCAGGGGTCTGTCCTGGTCTGGGAGAGCTGGAATACTGAGTTTTATTCGCTCAGGGAAGAGCATGAGGCCTGGGATGCTCAGGAGGTGCAGAGCCAGGACACAGGCACAAGAAAAATACTCTTGGGAGCTGCTGGTAGAAGGAAGGAGGTTGTAAAGGTGTTCACCATAACCTGGCTCTGCATCCTCCTGGTTAGAACTGTGTGGGATGCCAAAACCCTGATAGAAGGTGGGGATCAACATTGTGAGAACAGCTGGAAAATGCAATTCCCACCCACCCACAGCATCTCCAGGGCTGTGGGTCAGTGCCCCACTCCCTGCCCTGCTCCAGCCTAGCAGGGTCCTTGTGCAGGAGCTGGTGGGAGCAGGTTGGGCTGCAGGAAGGCTGTGGGCACAGAGCTGTGCTGTGCCCGTGCCTCTCTGGGTGCTGCCAGGTGGGAAATTGGTCCTGCTGAGCCCAGTTTGGGCTCTGGAGCATCCACTGCCCTGGTGCTGAGCAGGCTGGGTGTGCTCCTGGTGCCAGGACCTGTGAGGGAGAGCTTTATAGCCCATAAAACATTGAAATGGGCCCAGAGTAAGTCTAAATGGTTTGAATATTTAATGGAATATATTTGGCTTAATTTCACTTTCATCTTTTATTTGTGATAAAATATTGAATTCGGCTATGTGGAACTGGGTTGTTCTTTGAAAGCAGAGGGAGGGCAGCCAGGAAAGGGGGACAGGTGGGGTTTGGGGTGCCTCTAACCCCCCCACTGCCCCTGGGATGGCTCTGAGGGGCATCCCTGTCCCTCGGCTCTGCCTTGCTCAGCCCCATCATCCCCTGAGGCCTCGCTGCCTTTCCACTGAGTTGCTGCCTCATTTAGTTAATTAATCATTTGGCCCCAGCAGGCTTTGGGTTGTTCCCCGGGTGGATGTTGATGATCTTCGTGGGGAAGGTCCCGGGTTTGGCAGTGCTGGGATGGCTGAGAGGCAGGAGCTGATTCCAACTGAGCTCTCCAGGTGCTGACTGTGTGTCATCCTTCCCTGGAAACCACCTTCCCTTCGCCCTTTCCCCCAGAGCCACTTCCCTGACACCTGGGCCATGGAGACAGGGATTGGGCCTTTGCTGGACCCTCTGAGGGGACCCTGAGCATCCCTGTGGCAAAAGGACGTGTGGTGATCGGCCACTCCAGAGCCTGGAAGGGAGTGCCTGCAGATCATCTCCCTTAAGGAAAAAAAAGGGAAACCCAACCCCCTCCAGTGGATTGCAGCTGTGTTTGGGGGGGAAGGAACCACAGCGTGGTGTGTGCCTGAGCAGTTGTCCCTGTCCTTGGATGGCAGTGGGGGATTTAGGGATCAAGGGCTTGTTTACCTGCAGAGCCTTCAGAAGAAATATATTTTGTTGTTGGCACCATGGGGACATCCCTGCCCTGGAGCAGGGCACTGGCTCAGTGCTGTGCCATGGTGTGCCGTGGTGTGCCGGGGCTGGGTGGTGCTTGGCCACGCTGTCCATGTGGCTCTTGGAGCATCCCAGAGCGACAGAGGTGCCTGGCCAGGGTTCTGCAGCGGAGCAGTGCAGCTCACTCAGCTCTGTTTGTCTACCAGGGGCAGGCAGCATTTTTAATCCTGGCTCAGCACCGAGTCATTGCCCTGAGGGATTGGAGAACCTCTCGCAGGCAACAGCAAATAATTCATCTCTGCCTGCACTGGGAAAAAACATTGATAAAAAAACCTAATGTGTGTTGGGAGCTTGTGGTGCTTCAGCTGTCATGGGTGATGTCCTTTGGCCTGGGCTGTGGTTGTCCCAAGGTGAGGAGGAGTCAGATGGGAGGGAGTCGGGGGCTCTGGGTGATGCTTCAGAGCCTGAAGAAGTTGTTGGTGTGACAGGGCAGAGGTCAGTGCTGCCTGCAGGAGGTTGGCAGGCAGGAAAGGTCAGATTGTAGGGAAGAGAAGACTGTCAGCACGTCTCTGAGGATGCAGCTGGCCCTGATGTCAACACCTGGACAGATCTTGTTCCATTTTGTGTGGGTTTTTCTGTTTAATTCATTGAAGGGAGGGGGGTGCTGAGGAGCTGTACCCAGCTGCATCAGTGCAGCCGAGCCCACTTGGCTTGGATGCCACAAAGCCACCCACCTGTGTCCACACTGCCAGCCCTCGTGCCATCTGCCCGTGTCTTGGGACGTTTTCCTCCTCCCTGCCAAGCTGTGATGTTCCCAGGCCCAGTGACACTTGGGGAAACGGAGGCTTTGGCTTTTCCAGCTTTGCCTGCACAGCATCACCACGGCAACCACTCCGTTCGTCCTTGGCACCGGTTTGTGGCATTAACGCTGTTCTTGGGGCAGAGCCCCCAAGCCATGGCAAAGTGCCCCCGTGGTGTGAGGTGTGTCAGGCACAGGGGGAGGTGAGGGGGCCAGAGGGGTCCTGCCCCAGCGTTGGTGCATCTCCTTCTCACCAGGACTGAGCCTGGACTGACCCTGGCGCCTGGCACTGTCCCCCCAGGAGAGCCACTGGTGTCAACCTCCTGTGCCCTGTGCTCCCAACCTTGGAGCAGCTCCCTGTTAATTACCTTTTTCCCCCAAAGCCAAGTGCAGGAGGCTGCTGGAGGCTTCCACGGAGCCCCAGCCCTTCCAGGGAGTGCAGACCCCACTGGTGAGGACCTGGTTCTCTGTTGGATGCTGGATTTGGTCCGAATTGCTGGATTTGCTCCCTGTGCTGCTCGCCCGCAGCAGGTCCCACTGGTGCCTCTGTGCCTCGCTGCTTCCTCTGAGCTGATGACTAAGAAATACTGAACTACGTGGCTGGATGAATAATTCAGCCCAGCCTTGCTGCTGGGGGGGTCGTAGCAAAACCCTGTCCAGGGACCTGCTTGTCAGCGTGGAACGGTCCCTGGATGAGCATCCATCTCCCAGCGGTGCCCTGGGCACTGCAGGGTCGGGACAGACCCTTTCCTGGGAGCACAGAGAGCCCTTCCCATGCAGCCACGTGGCTGGGCTCTCCTTGGTGTCTCTGTTTTCCCCGGAGCTGGGTGCCCTCAGCCTCAGGGGCTGTGGAAGCAGCGTGTGCCCGGGCTGTGCCCCGCGGGCTGCCATGGCCCCGTTTGCCACATGCCACGGCGGAAGCACCGGGGGATTGTTGCTACTCTGTGTCAATTTTTAGAGCTCAGCCCGGATTTGGCAGCAGTGCCAGCCAGCCCACACAGCTCCAGCCTCGGCACAGGGCTGGCAGCTCTGCTGGGCTGGTGGGAGTGTGGCTTTGTGAGCCCCCTGTGCTGTGTCCAGGCACCTTCCCATGGCACCAGCGTGGCAGGGCTGGGAAGAGACCCTGGCATGGTGACAGCTGTGCCACGCTGCCATGGGCACCTGTCACCAGTGTGTGTGTGTGTTGTGGGCTGTAACCATCACTCCTGCTTGTTTCTGTGGGGGCTGTGGGGGCTTTGTGCTCGTGGTGTGCCCATGGTGTGTTCATGGTGTGCTTCTGGTGTGCTCACGGTGTGTTCACAGCATGGAGGGAGCAGAGCCGGGGCTGTGGAGCACCTCAAGCCCAGATGCTGCAGGTGTGGCCTTCCTGGAGCTCCCGTGTTCCCGGGAGATGACACGTCACAGGTTTCAGATAAGTGGCTTCTCCTCTTCCTCAGAGTGCTGAGGCACAGATGGCCTGAAGCCAACGCTGAGGAGCTCAAATGGTGCTGTGTTCTGAGCCTGGAGGGCACCCTGTCCTGCTCAGGGAGCCTGGCCATGGACAGCTCCCTCCCTGGCTCCTTGCCCAGCTCCTTGCCCCAGTTCATTCCTCAACTCCACCATAGTTTGCTGGCATGGTTTGGGGAAGTGTGGTTGATGTGACGGGATCAGAGTGGGGCTGGGAATCTCTTCCCAGTGAGTTCTGCTGCCCTGTGTTGGGGAGAGGGGCTGGCTGTGGGGCACCTCTGGGGCATCTCTGCCTTGCAGTGGTGCAGGGGCAGGAGCCCTGCAGCAAGGAGCAGTTGGAGAACTGGGGGAGCCAAAGCCCTGAGAGGGAGTGACTCCAACTGTCTCTGCCTGAAACCAGGAGTTTGTCTTGTTAGGAGGGGGATGAAAAGGAGGAGACCAGCTCCCCACCTTGCTCTGGGTGTGGGACATCCACACGACTCGAGCGTGGTGCCCCTGTGGTGCTGCAGACCCTGGAGAGCAGCACCCAGAGCACTTGAGTCAGTCAGTGCTGAGGAGCTGAGCTTGGACAGTGGGTCCTGCTCTGTGGGGGTGCTCCATGGGCCTCTTTGCATCAGGGTGACTTGTCAAGGTGGCTCCAGGCAAGGCTGGGGCTCAGTGAGTGGTTCTGCAGCTCAGCCCGAACTTCCTTCAACATGTTAATGAGCTACACTTATAGATGTGCATGAATTAATGAGAGAAGTGCTCGACAGTGCCGAAAATAACCCTGTTCCCAAGCAAGCGTTTATGCTTGGCAGATGTGTTTGCCCCCCTGAATAATGCACACGTGAGGTCACACTGCTCTGACAGGGAAGAGCAGCAGGAGTGGAGCAGCTTCAGGGGCTGATCTTCAGGGCTCAGCCCTGCAGCCCAGGGCAGGGGTAGGAATCCTCTCCTGAGGAGCCTCCTGCTCCAGCTGGAGTTCTGGGCTGAAGAGGGGCTTTCCAAGCATGTAACAAAAGTCAAGGCAACTGCATGTGGGTTTTGGTCCAGTTCTATTTGTAAAACGATTGTCAGTGTCTTGGAAGAGCACCTGGCTATCCAGAAGCACTGTCTGCTCTGTGTTCCCATCCTGGTGCTGCCACCTGGACCTCCTGGCGACCACAGTGGCAGGAGTTGGGGTGTTTTGCCTCCCTGGGGTGATTTCCCAGCACAATCCTGGCTTGCAGCCCTGCTCCAGTGCCCCACACTGGGAGAGCAAATGGTGGAGTTGGATTAGATGGTCTGGTTTGACTGACTGGAGTGGGTTTGGTGGGGAAGTGCCAGTGATGTACCAAGTGTGCTGTGCTTCCTTACACCTCTCCATCTCCCAGGGCTTTTGGTGGTGCCCAAACCTTGGGAAGGGCCTCATCTTGTAGAGCAGAAAATGCAAGAGCTGGATCTGCTGCCAGAGAGGAGGAAAAGCTTTGCAAAGATCAAAGCTTTGAGTCCACAGAGCCTGGGCTGGTGGAACTCGGTGCCCATAGCACCAGGAGAGCTCCTTGTGCTGTGGCTTCTTCCTTGTGCTGCCATCAGTGGATCTGAGCGACCACCCTGGAGCTGCCACGGGGGTGCTGGGGCAGGGGCTGTGCCCATTCAGCCTCTGTGTCCTCAGATCTGTCCCAGGGGGATTTCAGGGTTGTTCTTGCACGGGAAGCCAAGAGCACCAGGTGGCCAGGCAGGACCATGGTGGCATTGCCAACCATGGCAAAGGTGAGGTTTATGAAAGCTCAGAAACCTCACAGGGACTTTGAGGAGCAGCCACAGGGCCGAGGAGGGGTCTGCTTTGAGGGGAGGGGGCTGGGGCTCACTGTACTTCAGCCCTTTCTGTCCTCGCTGCCACCACACTACGCAGAAATGGGCTGGGGACTCAGGGGGCACTGGGACCTGATGGGTGCCAGTCCTGGGGGCTGACTGGACATCCAGGGCTGTCAGAAAATCTCATTACAGTTGTTCAGGCACTGTGTTTTCCGTGAATCCTTTGAAGGCTCTGTCTGGGCTCGGGTTTGCTGCACGGTGAGAGCGCAGCTTTCGGGAGCTGTCTGCCTTGGCTGCAGGTGAAGGATGGGTGTGCTTGGGATAAAAAGCTGCAGATTCCTTTGTCAGGTCTTTGGGGATTTTATTTTCTTTGGGGATGAGAAGCGCTCTTTAATAATGCTGTTTGCAGTGCTGTCTGCAAACGATGCTGTGTTCCTGCCACGGTGTTTGCTGCCGGATGTTCAGCCCTGATTTTTTTTAATTGGATTGTAAAGTCTTCTCAGAAACTTTGGGCAAGTTTGCAGCGTGGGGCACAACCTGGGGCTGGCTTCAGTCACTGAGGCCAATCCTAGAATTGTTTAGGTTGGAAAAGACATTTAAGGTCATAAAATGGCTGCAAGGCAAGGCTTTATTTCCCCCCCAAATAAATGATTCCCTAACAGGACTTGAAGAGCCACCTTTCATCCCCCCGGCACTGAGGGTGCTGTGTTTGCTGCAGATGAGAAATGGTATCACAGCAAACGCTCTGTGGAGATCCCTGTAGGGCTCTGCAGCGTGGCGTGTCCTTGAGGAGGAAAATGAAGATAAATATGTTGAGCACCACGTTACTTATTCTCGGTATTGGCACCGATTTGCGTGAGCCATCTCTGCCCCCTTTGTCTCCAAGGCTGCCTGCTTTGGAAATAAGCAGGGATATTTTTAAAAATATCTCTTCTATCATAAAGTAGGGGAAAAAAGAGATGGAAGGGGTGAGTAATGCAGCCCAGGGTGCTGGGGGAGGTGCACAGACCATCCCTGGGGGTGGAGGAGGGATGTGGCTGTGGGTTCCATCCCGTCCCGGGACCTGGCTGTGTGTTGGGATGGGCTGCAGGGATGGGCTGCAGCCTTCCTGCTGCCTGGTGTGTTTTGGTGACTCTGGTCTCCAGGGGAGCTGTAGGATGTGCCATCCTATGGAATTGTAAGGGTGGAACCCCCAGTTTCCCTGGCTGCCTGCAGGGCTGGGGCACAGGCTCGCTCTGATGTGGCAGAGATGTCTCAGTGCCTTCCATGGCTGTGTCTCCTGCCTGTTGGGATGAGCCTGAGCAGCCCCACTGGGCTTGAAAGCATCATCTCATCTGCCTGTGCCTTCCTCAAAGCCCCACCCCTTGCATCATCCCAGGACCTCGGTGCCTCTGTGAGCAGCCAGGCTGGGCAGGGAATGTGGCTGCAGGATGCAGGAGATGCCGAGGAGCAGAGCATGGCTGTATGTTAAAACCTGTGATCCTAAGCAGATCCTCTTACCTCTAATCTGTCCCTAAGACAGGATTCTCTTCTTGCCAGAAAACCCTTTTATTTGCAGACTGATGTGAATAGAAGATGATAAGTCGCTAATTCTTCAGTGTGTCTGCTCCAACAAGAGCCTTGACTCTTATCTCTGCAGGGCTGGCAGCCAGGGAGATGTTAATTGGGATTTAATGTAGTGAACATGGCTCTTGACAAAGGCTGGTGCTCTGACATGCCTGGGCTGCTGTGGGGAAGGGGCTGTGCCCACCTGGACACCACAGGTGAGGTCATTTATGTAGGGCAGGGCTTGTGGCTTCTCCTGCACATAGGTTAGAGGGGACATGTGTGTTGACCTCTGGAAGGAGGTGTGGAGAGGACACAGGGCTGGCTCTGGCAGCAGAGCGGGTTGGAAGCACCGTGTGCTGTGAGGTGCCATGGTGTTAATCTGCTTTTCACGGGATCTGCTGAGGAACTGAGCAGCGAGTGCCGACACGTCGTGGGTTCTGAAAGGATCTTGGCACCGGGGACCGGCGCTGGCTCTGGAGCAGCTCCACTGCAGGTGGGAGTGTGGAGTGTGCAAGGCCTGGGAAGGAAAAAAAACAAGGCAGAAGTTTCTATTTTTAGCTGCAGAGTGCAAATGCACAGAACTGCCGAGGAATTAATCACCTGCCCTGGGAGATGAATGGCTGGGATTTCTCTCTAAGTGGAGGACTTACGGGATGAGGCGGAGGGAACTGTGCAGGGGTGGGCTGGCCACCCAGGTCTCCCCTGGCAGGGGTGACAGGGATGCTCAGGAATGTCTCTGATGGTGGCACAGCTGAGGAGGAAGAGTGTCAATGGAGATGTCCCAGTGCCTGGGACATCCTCCACCAGGACTCAGCACGGCTGGGGCAGGACCACGTCCAGCCACACCATGACACAGCCCTGCATCCAGCCTGTGTCCCTGCCCCTCTCACCCCATTCCTGGCGGCTTTCCACAGGCTCCAGGCTGTTCCCTCCCCTCTCTGGCAGGGGATGTGCTCCTGGAAGGGTCTTCCCCAGGCTGGAGGGGTGGGCTGGCTGTGTTTTCCATGGAGGCACCGTGTGGCTGGGCAGTGCCAGGCTCACTGCCCCACGGCCGGGCAGATTGAGTGCGGCTTGAATTTTGATGGACCGAGTTTTTGGATCACTGTTTGTACTGAGAGGGCAAAGGGGGGCTGCTCCTCGATCCCTGGCCTTGGCAGAGAGCCGGGCTCTGTGCCTGGGGAGGTGCTGAGCCCCCAGGAGCAGCTCCCTGGCAGCCACACGCGCATGTGTGGGAGAACCTCAGGGTTTTAACGAGCACATTTCATGCAGTGTCCTGCTGTTTTGGGCAGGTTTCCATATCGATCCTGAGTCTATTTTTGCAGCCGCTGTTGGAGGTGGTGGTTATTTGTGCGTCTGCTACAGCCCCATCACAACTCACCCCATTTCCTCCTGGCACAGGAGCATTTGTGCTCGCAGGGGCTCCCTGGGCTCTGCCAGGTGGGAATTTGGATCCAGGTCCTGCCTGGCACAGGGCTGGCGTGCTCCAGCATCCCTTCAGCCAGTTTGTGCTGCTGGGTTCCTCCTGGCTTCCTAAAATAAAGGATAACCCAATCTATCGCCCACCCCTGAGCGACAATGGGGCCCCAACAGCAACCTGGCCCGGGTGACACCCTAACGACAACCTAATGACATTTGTGGGTGGCTGCACTGTCAACCCCACAGCTCGTTACTGCCACTAATTAACTCTGCTGCTGCCCCAGTACCGTTTGATCTATAGTCACTACTGCCATTTGTTCCCATTTTGGCAGGAATTCTCCCCCACTTGGCCTCAGGAGCTGCCTCCAAGGCCCAATAATGACATTTGAGGGCTTTCTTTTCCACCATGAAAGTGTCGCTCCCAGCAGAGGGGGGTGCTGAGGTGGGTGATTGGGGTGGGTGCTGGTGGGTGCTCCTGGGTGGCCTCGCTGGAGCCAACACCCACCAGAGGCTCTGGGGAGCCTGAACGGTCTCAGTGAGCAGCTCCCATTAGCCTGCTTAATTGTGAAGCAAATTAATCCATGTACCCAATTTAACTTCTAAGGCTTTACTGATGCTCCATCCCCTTCTCCTCCATCCTTTCTGCTTCCAAAGGCTGCTCCCGGGCAGTGGTGGGGGTGGGATCGTGCCAGGGCTGCAGCCAGCGGGGCCTTGGCGTGTCGATAATGCTGCTCTTAATTGAGGACCATCTGCACTTGGTAATTTAATTTTTCCTACATCTGCAAGGTTCCAACTTTGTTTATCTGACATCCTGAGGATTATTTAACTTCAGAGATTCATGTTCCTCCAGCCCAAGCACTCCAGGCATTCCACTGCAGCCCCTGCTAGACGAGATTTTAATAACACTGTCATCGCCCCAGGAAAAAGGACACATTTAAAAACTGAAATTGAGAAGGGTGACAGCAGAGCTGAGTTGCAGGGATGGTTTTCCTGCCCGAATTTGCGTGGCAGGAGACTGCTGGGAGCGTTAACTCTGTTATAACAAACTGCTTGAGATGAGGAACCACAGCCCCTCCCATCGCCGCAGGGCTGGCAGCACATTTCACATCTCAGTGCATTGACACACGTCGTCTTTTGTCTTTGGATGCTTATTAGTAGCTCAGCCCCCAGCTGTGCCTTGGAAGGGCTGTCAGGAGAGAATGGAGGCAGCTCCTTAAAAAAATAATAATTGGAAGCTGTAAAGTCTTTTAGCTGTGGTATGGGGGGAGATTTGAGTATCTGGTTCATCCACCCCACACCAGTGTGTGCTGCTGGCAGCAGCTCCTGCCCTTTCCCACTCCAGCTCCTGCCCTTTCCCACCCTACTTCTCCCACCTTCTGCTTGGCTTCTTCACCTGTGTTTTGCAGTCACCTCATGCTTAGAGGCAGGCAGGGATCTCAGAATCCTGGAATGGTTTGGATTGGAAGAGACTTTAGTCCAAACCCCCCCCTGCCATGGGCAGGGACACCTCCCACCAGCCCAGGGTGCTCCAAGCCCCATCCAGCCTGGCCTTGGACACTTCCAGGGATGTGACAGCCACAGTTCCTCTGGGCAAACTTCTCTGGGTTGCAGGCAGGGATGCAGGCAGGAGTGATGCTCTGGATGGCTCTGCCTGCAGGAGCATCTTTGCAGCTCTTTGCCCTGGAAACCTGCTTTGTTGCACACCCAAACCCCAGGAAATCCGTTTTTTTTTCCACAGCCTGGTCCAGCAGCACCTGGATCCATGTGCAGAGTTTAATTAGGTCTAAGCACTTCCCTCCCTAAAATGTAGGTCAGTCGTAATTAGTGTCACTCCTGCTGCTGCTGGCTCCATGTTAATTAACTCCTGAAGTGCAGGTCAATGCATGAAAGGCAGCTTTGGAGCTTCAGCTTTTTCGGCTGCTCACCATGTGCTTCAAGGTGGCTTTGGCTCGGATGGTCCATGCTCAGGGCTTGGGACATGTTCTCCCTTCCACTCACAGTGGCTGGTCACCCTTGGAGCACGGCCACCTGGGGACATGGCCTTGTCCCCAAGCACACCACGCACTGCTCTCTGCTGGAGGTGCTGATGTTGCCGTGGGGAAGGGCACCTGTTTGGTGACAGTTTTAACATGAAGCTCCTGGTGTCCTTGTCCCTTGTCCTCATCCATGACACCCAGTGTCCTTGTCCCCTGCAAGGTGCTTGTGCCAAGATCCAGGGCTGATGGGGATGTGCAGGGTGTTTTCCTTCCTCTGCAGCCCCTGGCACAGTCCCTGGCAAGGAGTTTGGGTAGCTGGTTGCCACCACCTGGGAATGGCATTTGGGAATGTGCCAGTGCAGAGCCCACAGCCCCTGTGCCCTGTGGGATGTGCCGGTGCCTCTGCCGTGGCATCAGGCTGGGAGTTGGACTCGATGGTCCTCGTGGGTCTCTTCCAACTCAGCATATTCTGTGATTCTGTGACCTGGGGTTTGGAAGGGCAAGTGAGCTCAGAGAGTGGATCTTCTGCCAAACACACACCTGCCCTGTCTCACCTGCAGAACAGGTGCTGGGCAGAGCTGTTCTCCATCCTCTGGATGAGGGTGAAGGTGCAGCTCATCCACCCGGGTACGGTCAGCCCCGTTTGATGTGGCACATGGTTCCACCCTGGGATTGCTCTTGTCTGTGCTCACCTGGGAGCCCAGTGCAGGCTCCAGTAAGCACCTCGTGGTAGTGGGAACCCTGGGTTTTAGGCACTTCAAGCCTTCAGCAGCCCCAGCTTCCCATCCTGGGCAGGACTCAGCTCCACGTTCCGGGAGTCCCAAGTCCCCGGCCGGCTCCCTGAGCCCCCAGCTGCTCCCCGAGTACTTTCCAGCTCCCACACCCTGGCTGCCTATTTTTACCACTGCTGGGCTGTGAATCACTTTGCTCCCCCATCTCAGTCGCTGCCTTTGAAGGTATTTATAAACCCCGACCGTCTCCCTGTGCCTGCCTGAGCAGATGGTGGATCCAGCGCTCCGGCTCCTCCTGCCCTCTCCTCCTCGGCCGTACCCGAGTGAGGACGTGCAGACAAGATGCTTCCTGTGCACTCATTAAAACCATCAATGAAGAGCCTCGCCAGCACTGTCCTGCTGGGGTGAGGCCTGGCACCAGCATCCTGAGGTGCCTGGTCCCTGGTGCTGAGCAGTGTGGGAAGCACAGGGATGGATCTCAGCCTGTGCCACCGCGTGCCTGGGAGGGGGTTGGTGGCACTGGAGCTGCTGGAGCGTCCAGTGCCGGAGCTGGATGAGCCTGGGCTGAGCTGGGGGAGCCCAGCCCAGGGTTGGGGCAGCCTTGACAATCCCATGGCCATGTGCCTGGGGAGAGGGGAGCACCCCGTGCCCAGCTCTGGAGAAAAGGGAGGAAATGGGATTCAAATCATCCCCAGAGCAGTGACTGGCTGCCTCATCCCACTGGTGCACCATTCCTTGGCTGTGTTTCCAGCACGTTCCAATGATTACTGTGCTAATTTCTGTGGATCTGACAGGCAGATTAATCTCTGCTCCTTTGCCTGGGACCGCTGGTCTGTAGGATTGCACTTGGTTAATGTTTGGAGAGCCTGGTGTGGCTCGCTGGGATGGTGGGTGCTCTGGGACACAGGGTCTGTCCCCTGCCCTCACTGTCCAGCACAGCTGTCCCAAGGGGCACCAATGGGCTCCCCACATTGCTCCTGGCTCTGCCAGGGCATCCTTCCACAGACAGTATCCTGTTGTTTGGGGGAGAACCCAGTGTGGAGGGGCACTGCCCCCTCTCCTCCTCCTTTCCACCTTTCCTAAAACCAAGCAAAGCAGGGGAAAAAAGTCCTGAGAGAGAAACCAGCAGAAAAACGGGTATGAGAGGCAGGAGAGGGGATCAGCCCAAGGGTTTGGGGCAATGCTGCCCAGGATGGGGGGCCACGTATGTGTGTGTGTGTTTGTGTTTGTGTCCCAGCCACGCTCACCCCTCACTGCCCTTTCTGTTTTCTTTCAGAACAAGGTGCTGACGGTGGATGGGGTGAAGGTGAAGCTGCAGGTACGTCCCCGTGGCCAGAGCTGCTCCAGGCCCCCGAGACCCGACCGTTTCCCCAAACCCTCTGCCCAAGCTTGGTAACACCATTAGCACAGATCCTCCCCAGCAGCGTGGCAGGCACTCTGCAATCCTCCTGCTGCACTGAAGACTAATAAATCACATTAGCAGGTCCCCATGCACCCATCTGCTCCATGGATTTTCCGATTAAGGGCCGTGTCGGGAGCCCTTGGCCACACATCGCTGTGTCCCCGCTGGGGAGTGGGGAGGGGCTGCTGCCGTATTTATCATGTTTGTCATTTTTCTGATTGATGGCCCTGGAAGCACAAGCTGGAGTAGCTTCCTGGGGTTGCACTGTGCCATTTGGGCTGGGTTTGGTGTTGGTTTTGGTGGGTCCTGGCCATGTCTGATCCCTCTGCTTGTGCCTGCTCTCCAGATCTGGGACACGGCCGGGCAGGAGCGTTTCCGCAGCGTCACTCATGCCTACTACCGGGATGCCCATGGTAAGCACGGGCACCTCTGCCCTTGGGGAGCCCCTTCCTCAGCTCTGAGGGGCCCTGAGCCACCACTCCAGGCCAGGTGAGTCGGGAATCACCAGAGCAGTTTCCCCACTGGAAGCAGCTGCCAAGGATGAGAAGGGTCTGTGTGTCCAGGTGCAAACACCAGCAGTGTGAGGTGTTGCTGTGGTGGATTTTAGGGTTGTTTTACATTTCACAGCAGGGACCTCATGTCCCCAGGTGTGACCTGCCCCAGGGACCAGTGCAGAGCACGCTCTGAGCTGTGGGCTTGGCTTGGCACCGGCACTAATGCCCTGTCCCTCTCTCCACAGCTCTGCTCCTCCTCTACGATGTCACCAACAAAGCGTCCTTCGACAACATCCAGGTATGGCAGCACCCCCAAGGCCCTCCTGCCAAACCAAGAGTGTGATGGGCTGGTTGTGGGTCAGTACCTGGAGGAGGGCTGTGATGGAGGTGAGAGCTGTGGTCCCTTTACAGAAGGGCTGTGGTTAATGCTGAGCACTTGCAAGGACAGGTAGGACACAGGCACAGAAGGTTTTCCTTCTCACAGCAAATAAAAGGGTTGATGGATTCACTGCTCAGGCCAATTAATGCTGTGTAATTACAGCACTGGCACAGAACATTCTGCAGTAGCTGAGCATGGGCAGCCTTCCCCAGCAAGCTGCTCCCTCATTCCCCTCTGCTCCTTCGGGTCCCAACCAGTCATTATTGGGCACCCCATTGCCCCACCCACCTTAGTGCCAAACTTGGCAGGGAAAGGGTCACATCCTGCTGCACATTCCCAGCCTGACTGATGGCTTTTGTGGGGGTCCCTTGTGCTTCCTGAGTTTGCTCATTCCCTGCAGCCCCAGCCCACCCAACTGACCCTGAGACCCCCTGCAGGTCCTTCAGGGGGGCTGGGGAGTGGTGTTGGAGCAGAGGGCTCTTAAACCTGGCAGAGGGGGAGAGCAAATGCTGCCCAAGGGCACATCACTGCAGGGGGATCAGTAACACACCCAGGTACTCAGTGTCTCCCCCTTCACCCCACTGGTCCCTTGAGGCTGCTGGGGGCCACCTGTGCCAGCACTGGCAGAGTGTGTCCCAAGCCTGGAGCAATTATCCCCCAGTGAACAGGGTGTAATTGCTCATGTCCTGGACATGGAGAACACCACGTGCACCCGTGGTGAGCAGCTGTGCCTGCAGAAACACCCTGTGCCACAGTGGCACCAGCACCCCAGGGCTGGGATCTGCCACTCCAGCTCCTGCAGGTCCTGCACCCCCTGGCCCCTGGAGCCCTCCCTGCTCCAGGACATCCTGCTGTTGGCAGCTCCGTGCCTGCCACGCCGTGCCTGGTCATGGGGGA